>JAHWFP010047241.1:38413-79951 GCA_023313725.1 Lithobius niger | reverse complement strand
GGCCTGCAAGTTACGGAGGCTATGGCCTCGCGCCGCATTCCAACGAACGATAGCAGCAGACGAACGAAAGCAGACGAACGAAAGCAGACGAACGTTCACGACGAAGTAAGCGGTGATGTGGTAGCTGATGAAGACAGTCGTTCTGAGCCCCTACAACTCCAGAAAACCTGACTGTCGAAAATTTGCAAGGATATTGGAACGGTAAATATCCTTAACTTTGAAATCTAAGCGTACAAAACGTAAACATGGACTCGAATTTTCAAAGTAAGCGATGTGACATTTTCAAATTACCTTCAGGTACCGGAGTGGTCGAATGCTGTTGCAAGAAGATCTTAAGGATGCGACGAACTCGATTGCCAAATTCAGGGGGGAGGAGACGTCAGTCTCTTGATGGTCAGTGCAATGAAGGTGTGGCATAGTCCAAACTGGGGTCATGTAATTTCTCTTCTTGTTTGCAAGAGAGGCATCGACGGTGGTGATGAGCAGTCACAATGGTGAACCATTGAGTAGTCGAACGCATGACAGAAGAAATTGGCCCAAGTTCGTAGAACGAAGGGCAGAAATGAAGCACTGTTTGGGAGGAGGGGACAACATCCCATCGGAGATACAAGAATCCATATACATAAGCATCTGGTGTAGTATGATGTGAATGAGAAAAAACGTAACTGAGAATGGCAGGGCAAGTAATTAGTTTTTCAAGAAGTTAAATGGTGTCTGAGGAGCCGGAGCCTCGGATCAGTGGCGAAGGGAGGAATGTCCGAAGTGACAAACACCAAGGTCCAGAAAGAGAAAACTGTAGCACGAAGCAATCTTGACGCAGGGTGAAGGGTGCAACTACTGTTCGCAGAATAAGAACGTGGGTGCGAAGGAAGAGCACACGGAAATTGACACACGTGGAAATGAAGTTGTACACTCTGAAGGTCGAACAAACACGAAAAGAAGCGATTGGTTGGAATTCCTGCCAAGGCGCGACAGGAGGAAATCCGGCTAGTAACGTAGCGACATCTAGCAGTGTGGAGGCGAAATAGAAGTCCCGTAGGGGACCGAATGTTGCTGAACTATGTGTGTGTGATTGGATTGTAGGGTAACCGGGACAGAACGATTGCGAAGGGACAAAGGAGCGTGTAATCGGTTCGTGCTGGCAAGCAAAGTATGTTGAAGGAGGTTGTATACTTGAAGCGAAAGCCTGTTTACCTGAAAGTTTGCCCAAGCAAGAAAGGAAAGGACAGAGATGAAGCCCTAAGTAAGAGGGAGAGGCCGGTTCTGAACGGCGTCAAAACAGCGAAAACAAAGGCGTTTAGAACAAAAAAGGCGAAGGACAGGCATACTTGAACATTGTAGATAATTGCGTGGAAGGTCGGGCGGTCGTGCTCCTCTCCCCCCACCTTGTGTTGGCTTTGTTTGTCACTTGTCAACCTGCAAACCAACATGTTCAAAAGAGACATGGAGCAAAAAGGCGAAGGGTGCAGGAAAAATACGTAGGAGCGGAGAGTGAGATCCAGAGTCCTAAAGTACCTTGCTTGCCGAAGGATAAGCAGAGGAGGCAGAGGCTAGTCGAAAACAGTTGATAATCAACTGATGAAAGACGAAGGAGGGAAAAACCTGGTACAAACAGGGTCCTTTCAAATGAAGATTGAGAAGAGATCGAAGCAGCCGACCAAAGGAATGTTGGTCGTGTGGAGTGGAAGTTGGAGAGAAATGTGGAGAGGCAACAGCCCGATTGCTGCAACAGGGATAACGTTCTGGTACATGGAGGTTCCCAGCCCGTACAATGGCAGACATTGCTGATGCATTGCTTTGTTTGTAGTTTTTTTTAAAGGGCAATTACAACCATTTTGACATGCATGTTTTACTTTTGGATCACTTACGCAATAACTAAACAAGAATTGCGATAAGAATACGTTACGTACGTCCGATACAACAATTTAATTACTGCATCACCAAAACACGAGACGGAGATCGCCCGTAACGGCGTCCCGACGTCGTTGTGATGCTCGCTGGCGGCGCCGTACTCTTGGGAAACTTACGAGTTTTAGGATAACGATTTTGTGATTGTAGTATACTTTTACTTTTACTATCTTCACTTAGCTCATTTCACTGTCCGGAGAGGGAAAAAGAGATTTCAGCCCGGAATTTGACTGAATGTTACTAAAATATCCTAATCTAATGATCGCTGCCACCAGGTGGGTTTAATGGCGACCCTGGTTCTGAAAGCAGTTATTTTTCCTAACTAAGAGAACTACCCATTAATCGACAAAGTCTAGTTGTAGTTATAAACTTGGGGTAGGTTTTATTTTAAAAATACACTAGATCACAAAACACCGATGCACACGTGGGTTTTTTTTTAAAGCACGTTGACGTTGCGGCGCCGCTGCGTTGACGCTAGCAATCACTGTGCACATGACCATCAACCGCCAGTACGCATTCGGCGGCATCCCATTTTGCTATATAAAAAATTATATTTTGAAACCAACGAGACGATATTCTTTTTCGCCTACCTCGTGAACAAAAAACCCAATTTTACGGGAAGGGGGGGGGGGTGGCAAAATTAGTTTCTATTGCCTAAGGAAAATATACACTACCTGTAAATTTATTTGCATTCAGTTCCTGAGTGCTCGCTCCCCCTGGAGGAATCAAAACTCTCCAGATACGCCCAGCTCAAGACACCAACCTGCGCATGCGCGGGTCCAGCACGCGCAGGCCCTCCATAAATAGTACTACGGCAAAAGCCAGCAATCTACTTTTCCTCCCGATATGTCAGCCAAGATGGTGACTCGAGAGGGGAGGTTAGGTGGGTATTTACAAGTAGTGTATATTTTCCTTAGGCAATAGAAACCAATTTTGACCTCCCCCCCCTGGTAAAATTGGGCTTTCTAAGTTGCCGGCCAGAAAATATACACTACCTGTAAATTTATTTGCATTTACAGTTGACCTTGTTAAAATAGGTGGCGGGCACCATCATGATGGGCCCCCCAAGGGTGTGAGCTGGGTCCCCTGTGACAAGAGTTGATGTGGATTGGTTGCAGGCGCAACATTCTCTGGTCACGGCCGACTTAGTTCACGAGGCAGTCGGAGTGGGGAGGGAACTTTCTATAGCCAAAGCGGGTTGGTGAAGAAGTTCGGCGAGTTTTTAGATTCCAGTATTGACCGTTTTAAGGGAGAGTCTTGTTTGTTGAGATGTTCGATCCAGGATCAGGTTCAATCGAAGGATTGAAAGGATGGTAGGATGAATTTCTTGAGGTTTCAGGATATGAGAAGGAGATTAGGGATGACGACACATGTGGTGTGGACATAGTTGAGTGGGGTGGAAGGGTCTTAGATGGTGTTCTGGTGGCAGGTTTGCCCATTTAGGTGTTTGGCAGGATTTAAGAGCCTAACGGAGATGTTAATGGAGAGAGAGTTGCGGAAGCAAGGTTCTTGAAGATTCAGCAGGAAGATGAAGGTTTAAATAAAGGGTTTACATTGTCATAGAAGTTTTCCAGATGAAGGTCGACCGAGGGGTGTTGGTGTTTTGCGGAGCAGATCAAGTCAGTGTTAGGTGGTCCGGTTTAACGCCCGATTGCGAACGTTGAGACGAGTGCGAAAAGTTTCGTTGTAAACTTTGGACTTGAGAAGTGTAAAGGAGTCTCAGTCTAAGCTTGAATATGGAAACAAACAGTATTCACATGTACTGGAGTCAGGGTGTTCAAGGAGCAGTGCTTCACTTGCGGTGGGAGTGGCAGGGGTTTGCATTATTGAAGGGTTACGTTTGCATTATTGAAGGGTTACGAGTGAATAGCTAGATGTGCGTGTAACAGGTGCTGGAAGGTGGGGAGTCCAGTTGTGACTCTGTAAGTTTGAAAGCTACCAAAAATCAGATTGAGGGACTGACGGTAGCAATGTACGGAGTGGTGCAGCGGTGTCGGGAAAATTGACGAGAAGCCGCTGGTTGGAGTTCGGAAAAACTTCAGGTTGGAAAGTCAGTGAGGGTCGGCAAGCTGATGAGGTTGCATTGGCTAATTGGAGCTATGGAACGGTCAATTTCCCAAAGATTTGGGGTGAACTTGACATAGTAGTCCAGTGAGATTGAGTTTGACGTAAGGCATAGTGATCAAATTCTTTGGTCGGCACGAATTTTTTCGAAAATCCTAGTCGTATAGGGCTCGAGAGAAAACAGGGGATCCGGTGTGTTTCCGTTAGATTTCGTGGAACAGAAGGGTTGTTGTGTGAGGTTTTCACCCCTTTCAGAAGTGTGAAGAGGTTGGACCTCACTTCAGGCTGTTTTGAGGAGTTTTGCTGTTGTTGTCATCCTTGTGTTGAGTTTATTTGGCAGTGAGTTGAGAAGATCAATTGGATCCGATTTTGACTCGGTGATGGCTTGAGAGCTACCAAAAATTCGGGAGAGGGAACGTTGGGAATTCCGTTTTGGAAGGCAAGATGCGTTTTCCTGGTCGACTGTTGGGTGTCGTGAACCTTTGAAAAGTCGATTTCCCAAAGATTTGGGTTGGCCGAGTGACAAACTTGCTGGTCGGCAGGAATTTCCTTTAGAGTCCTGGTCGTAGACGGGCCAGAGTGAAGGAATGGAGGTTCGGTTTGCTTCTGTAAGGCAGGGTGGACCAGAAGGGGCTTTGATTGGGGACATCTTCCCAGTCTGAAGTCCGAGAAGATGTGGGGCATGTTTCTGTCCACATGGGGGAAAATGATGAAATGGACCAATTTCATGTTAGGTTCATGTGTGTAATGTATTGATGTACTACCAGTAAATAGAGGGAGCCTCTGTAGCTAGGCAACCCTTGCAATGTATAATGCTGGGCAGTATCGGTATTTTTTCCGCGGTTATCGGTATTTTTTGAATACCGAAACCGTAATCGGTATTTGTATAATACCGAAATACTGTACATTTGTAGTGTCTAGCTGATTTTTTAATAACTTCGCCAATTTGTCGCCGATTTGGAATTCCAATATACCATTCGAAGCGTTTTTTTCACCAGCTTTCCAATGGCGCTAAATTCAAATTGATAGCATAAACTGTTCAGAAGTTGTAGGGGGAAACCAATAATCAATTTGCAAAATATTTACTCAATCTTTAAAGTTGACTCAAACATTCAGGCAGCGTGAACAGTTAGTCTGTACAAAACATAAACATCTACCCAAATGTTTTTTTTTTTTTGGGGGGGGGGGGGATTCGGTTAGGATCCGGATCTGATTCAGCGAATCTTGTAAATTATCTGGATTTGGTAAAAGTACATTCAGTCGATTCCTATATTTTATGATTCGTTTTAAGAGGTGTTTATTCCGAGCAACGATTAAACTGTAACCCGATCTCCGAGACCAATTCCAATCCAAGTGGCGGAGTAGCAGCAGAGGTGCACTGATGTTGAAATCAGACCGGAAAACAGCATGTTATGCCCTGTATCATTAGTAGCAGTTTGGCGCGAGGGTATGCTTCAACTACCCAGGTAGGCGGATACCGATACCGGAATACCGAAAATACCGAATATTTTTTTTTCAGAATACCGATACCGTACCGTACCGAAAATGTTCGATACCGCCCAGCACTAGCAATGTAGCGGATAAACCCCGTAGTAACAGAGACTAGACAGTAAGTAATAAATGACTAAGAACATTTTGCCGGCCCCCAGCTAGGCCGGCTAAAAATGGTTTCTTTGTGCCTAAAACATACTTAACCTGATAATTTTGCATTACATTCCTCGAATGTGATATTCCCCTGGAGGTTTCTTCTGTATGTGCGTGGCAGTACTCCCTTATAAAAGCGACAGCGCGCACGCTATCGGCATTCATTTTCTCTCAATGTGTCAGGCGGTGACTCGAGAGGGGAGGCAGGGCGGGAGTAGGTTAAGTATGTTTTAGGCACAAAGAAACCATTTTTAGCCGGCCTAGCTGGGGGCCGGCAAAATGTTCTTTCTTTGCTGCCAAAACATCTTAACCTGATAATTTTGCATTATCAGCAGACCTCGTCTGGATCGGTGGCGGGCACCGCCTCAACGAGCGCCCCGAAAAATCTTTGTCTAGAAGAGAAAAATTTGCACTTTATTCAGAACAGGTTAATGACAGGAACTTGGTGTCTTTCGTAGGATCTGGTGGCCCTGAAAAGGGCCGTTATTTGGGTCTTGCTTCCTTCTGGGTGGCTTGCTTCCATCTAGGTGGCTTGCATCCTTCATGGGTGGCCTGCATCTGTGTTCTGAGTGCTTAATTGGGGGTGGGGGGGGGGGGGGGGGTTGACCACGGTTCTGGCTGCGACGATTCGTCCCTGCCGGTGTAGTCCTGATTCTTCTCTTGACATGTCCCTCCGGTAGTGGGAGGTGAAGGTCGTTTGATGCCGCCAAGACGCTGATGCTAGGATTTCATCTATTGGAATAGCGTTGTGGTGGGCCCATGATGTGGAGATAGCTCTCACTTCGTGAGCCGTCGCTCTCATGCTCTCTTTTAGGGATTTGTCGTAGGCTGCTTCGATTGTTTTCTTAATCCATTTTGATACCATGGCCAGCAGACGTTTCGCCCGTTTGAGGATCAATTGGGAGAAAAAGTTGGTTTCTTCCGCGGCGGATGTCCTCGTGGCGAGTCCGGGCTAGGTAGAAGCGCAAGGCTCTGACTGGGCAAAGAAGGCATTCAGGTTCGTTGCCAACTAGGGAGGATAGAGCCGGGAAAGAGAGTGGTTTCGGTGGTTCCGACGGTTTTTGAATTTTTGTTCTGAATGTTGATCTGGGGTAGAGAGTGACAGAGGAAAAGTTGGGGCCGAAGATGCAGTATGCTGGGTCTGCTGAGAGGGCTTGGATCTCCGAACACCGTAGGCTGGCTGCGAGAGTTACGAGGAAGACCGTCTTGCGGGTCATGAGGCAAAGAGAGGTGGCCTGAAGAGGTTCATATGGCTCACTCATTAGGGACTGGAGGTCGAGTGAAAGATCCCAGTCTGTTACAAGTCTCCTGGTGGTGGGTCTTTCATTTTCGTAAGAACGTAGAAGTGCCGAGATGCGATAGTCTTCGAGTAGTTCGTGCTGTTGGCGGCTTTGAAGACGGTGTTTAGGGCAGATCGATATACTAGGATTGTGGAGCCTTTGAGTTTGTCGATGTTGAAAAGGTGTCTTGAAGAAGTTCAGGAGGGTGGGAAGAGGTGGGTTGATAGGATTAGCTTGTTTTGTGATACACCAACGAATCCATTTAGACCAGTGGCTGTCGTACATTCGGTTAGTGGAATCCCTGGTTGCCTTGGAGGCAATGCGTTCGGCCTCTTCTCGATGAATTCCAGCCTTTTTGAGGAGTTTGATGATAGTAGCCACCCGTGCAGGTTGAGGTTTGATATGTTCGGGTGTAGTTTTGACCCTTTCTGTTGGGACAGAAGATCTGGTTGAGGAGGCAGACTTCTTGGAGTGTCGACTAGAAGTTCTAGCAGGAGCGGGAACCACGCTGCCGATGGCCGTAGAGGGGCTATGAGAAGGAACAAGCTCTGGCTTTCTTGGATTTTTAGGAGGACTTGTGGAAGGAGCTTGAAGGGAGGAAAGAGGTAGGCAAATAGGTTGTGCCATGGGAACGTCAGGGCGTCTACTGCCACTGCTGTGTCGTCCGGGATTGGGCTTATGTAGAGGGGAAGTCTGGCATTGTGCTTCGTGGCGAACAGGTCTATCATTGGGGTGCCCCAGATGGTGAAGAGAGATTCGCAAATGGATTTCTTGAGGCACCATGCGCATGTCGGTGGCTTCTGGCGTGACAGAGAGTCGGCAATCACATTCCTGTTGCCTGGGATGTGGAGGGGAAGGAGTGTGATGTTGTGCGGCATCCAGAGGTTGAAAATTTCTGATGTTAGGCTGTGAAGAGATCTGGATTTCGTTCCCCCTTCTTTCCTTATGTAGGCTAGGGCAGTCGTGTTGTCGGACTGTACTTGAATTGTCTTGTTTTTGATTTTCGGAAGGAAATGTTGAAGGGCAAGTACGATTGCTCGGAGTTCGAGGTAGTTGATGTGATCTGTGCAGTTTGGGGGCCAAAGGCCTGAGGCTTCTTGTGTGTCGAGATGGGCACCCCAGCCGGTCTTCGAGGCGTCCGTAAAAATGTGCAGTTCGGGGCGTGGCTCGTGAAGAGGCTGTGTCCTAGTGAGGTTGGTGATGTCTGTACACCAAAGGAGGGAGTCCGAAGGAAAGCTGGGACTGATGGGGATTTGTATGTCTGGGAAGTCCTGATTGATTGACTGGTTGTCGATGCGGTGGTGGTGAAGCGGTCGTACCATCCATCGGCCGTAGGGGACGAGGTTCGCCATTGCGTCCATTTTCCCGATGAGAGAGTTCAGTTCTCGTGGAGAGAAACTTGTCTTCGACCGAAAGTGACGGGCGTGGAGAAGGAGGTCTTCTATCCGTTCCGGGGAGGGGGCAATTCTTGCTGTGCGGAGGTCGAAAGAGGCTCCTAGAAAGGTGAAGACTTGTGCTGGTGTCAGGCGAGATTTTGAGTAGTTTACCCCGAAGCCCAGTTGATTTAAGAGGGAGATGGTGATGTCCTTGTTTCGTTCCAGTGTGAGAGGGTCCGGATTGTTGAGGGCCCAGTCGTCCAGATAAGCATTGGCCTGAATTTTGTTTTGGTGTAGTTTTGCCAATATAGGTTTGAGAACCATCGTGAAAATTCTGAGGGCTGCATTTAGGCCGATGGGAAGACAGCGGAATTCGTAGACCCTTTGGTTGTAGATGAAACGAAAGAGACGGGTGATAGCCGGTGGAGTGGGACGTTGAGGTAAGCATCTTCCAGGTCGATTGAGACTGTCCAGTCGTTTTGTTTGAACGCAAGACGGATTGATTCAAGAGTTTCCATTTTGAAATGATCGTTTTGGATGTATTTGTTGAGAGGTTTCATGTTGAATATCAAGCGGGAGCCTCCTGACTTCTTTGGTCGAGTGAAAATGAAGCTGTAGAAGCCTGGGCCTGGTTCGCGGCATTCTCTTATCGCATCTTTCCGCAGGAGTTCCGAGACTTCGAATGAAAGCGATGGAGTTGTGGGCGGGGAAAATTCCCAAGGCGGTGTTGGGAGAAGTGGTGGTTTTGACAGGAATTTCGGACGAAAGCCGTGTTCGATGATGACAAGGACTTCTGGGTTCGATGTAAGATGTCGCCAAGCCGGGAGGAATCGTTGTATCCTTGCGCCGACTGGAAGGCAGGATGGGAGGGAGGCGTCATTGTTGGTTCTTGCGAAAGACGCTTCTGCCCCCTGGTGACGAGTGGCGGCTTCGTCGATCTGGAGTGGCAGCTCGCTTCTGGTTGCGTGGGGCGGAACGAGAGCGAAGCTGGTCCGTCCGAAAGGGCTGCGAGTTTCTCGGACGAGAGTCGTTGAGACGGAGAGGCAGAGGGGGAGCCGGCGGCTTGTTCCAACTGTCTTGCGGCGGACGAGGGTTGGACTGCTTATTCCTGAACCCCGGACGAGGGATAGAAGAAACTTGCTTCTGTGGTTTGGGCTTCCTAGAGATATCGAGATGAGGAGCGAAAGATGGGATGAGACCACGGAATAGCGTGTCAGACTCGTGGATGGGCTGGTTGCGGAGTCGGTGCGTCGTGGAGACATTCAAGTTGTTGGTGGACGAAAGAGCAATATCCCGGAGGAGTAGGGTGTTGTTGAGAAGGGCCCTGGTGGCCCAATTGATGGAATGATACGTGGCCAAGCTTGCCTTCTGGAAGAGTTAGAGTGATCAGGGACAACAGATTGCATATTTCATCGGGACTTGCGTCCGGAGATAATTTCTCGCATAAGGCGTTCACCGCAGTGTTAAAAACATCGGCTTGAGAAGCGGCGCGTAGACTCAGCCGAAGGCACTTGTCATTTTCATAGAGGATGAAAGTAGGGATGTCCGCTTTCTTGGGGATCGATAGAGCAGTGCCAAAATCCATCATCACTTCGCTGCTTAAGAATTCGCATTCTGGATAGGTGGCGAAGTTGTTCGGGTTCGTAGCGCCGTCGCCTAGCGGACGAAAGAAGCTGTTTTCACAGCCCGGTCGAGGTGGTGGTGGATCCTTGTCGAGGACGAGTGGGTCGCCTTTGCCGAGCAGGGAGCCTTCATTGCGGAGGAGGCAGGTTAGCAGCGTGGTGAATTGCGCTAGAAGGTTGCGAGGTTTGGTGTCTTTGTCTCTCAGGGCAAAGCCGAAACCAGTTTTCAGCCCACGGTTGATCACGGGAGCATCAGTTGACTGTGCAGGCTTGAAGAGGAAGCGATCGGGGATGGTTTCTTCGACTGTCTTGAGGAGCGAAGCCAGCGGGAAAGTCTGGTCGTCGGTGGCGTCGGCCGAGAAGTGAATCCGCTTGCCGGACGAAAGTGGGATGGCAGACGGCAGACCGTCAGTGGTAGCCGAGGGGGCGGCAGGAGGAGAAGCTTGCGGGCGAGAGAGAGAGACGGTTTGCGTTTCTTCTAAGCGCCAGAGGGAGACGTCGCTTCCCGCTTGTGGGAGTCACGGCTGGAGACCGAAGCTATCCAGGCTTGCGTGCGGGCGAGCCGGGCCGAAGATGTGCAGGAGGGAGGCGGCATGGAATTGGCTTGCATCTCACGGACCGTTTCCTGGACGATGTTCCGGACTATGCTGCGGGAGACGCTTCGGCCTTTCCGGGAAGAGTTGGATGATAGAATTGCGGGCGGGCGGGCGAGCGTGACGCTGCGACGGCCTGTTGAAGGGATCTTTTGGCTTCACGATAGACGACTTTAGCCCGTTGAAAGTCCTCTTGTAGGTCCGAGAGGTCCAAGGGCTAGGCCGGCGGGGTGTGCTGGCCGGGTTGCAAGGGAGAGTCAGAGACGTTGGCGCTTGCATCGAAGAAGGGGGCGGCGGGGATCTGGCCGACGGCGGCGAGGTCGAGGGCGGAGATCCAGCGAATGCCGAGGGACAAAGCAGTAGTTGGCGGACGAGAGAGAGCATGAGAGGGAGCGGCGAGCAAAGCGGGAGCTTCGGATGCGGCGGCCATCATCGGGTAGAATCCAAGTTTCTGTGCGAAAGACCGGGGAACTCCGGCGCGAGGTGGCGTGGAGACACCTCTGGACGAAAATGAATGCCAATAGCGTGCGCGCTGTCGCTTTTATAGGGAGTACTGCCACGCACATGCGCAGTAGGGTCATGCAAGCAGGCGGCTGCGCACCGGAAGAAACCTTCAGGGAAACATCACATTCGAGGAATGTAATGCAAAATTATCAGGTTAAGATGTTTTAGCAACAAAGAAACATAGCCTATTGCCAGTGCTATCATTTATGCTATGAACGCCCAGAACTGTACAACATGACAATGTGAAGGTGAATTGTGTAGATTTTATGATTTCACATGATGCAGTTGGTGGATTTCAGTGGGGGAGACAGGATCACGAAACTTGGATGGGTGATGTAGCGGCACGTGATGTCAACAGCACCCGGTAATCCCAGGCCGTCTCCCATCCAAGTACTAATCGGGCCCGATGCTGCTCGACTTCGGTGATCGGACGAGAACCGGTGTTCTCAGCATGATATGGCCATGGATTGTTGGATCGGTGAATGATCTTCATGATCCGAAGACAATGGGGTGAAACGTTGTGGGTTTTATTCAAAAGACATCAACGTGATCCTTCATTCTGGAGTTGGCCGGCGAGTTGATCGACATTCCCATCATGAATCCAAGCCGTGGTGGTTGTGAGAATGGTGAGATGGAGTGGGGGTGAACAAGTGAAAAATTACGTTGTAGAGTCATTGGGTTAGGTTGAAGTAAGGTGCAAGTACGGGGTTGGCGTTGCATCGGTTCAGCTGTATGGAGTCCATAAGCTTTTGATAACGTTGCCAGGCGGATACCGTCCCTGTGAGGATGGTTAGTTGGCGGAAGAGGCCAAGTCGGTGGTGAAGATGGAAGTGGGCCAGTTGACGAACAGGAACTTCCAGTGAAGCAACGAACGAAAATGATGAAATCTTCTAGCAAGGATTCTAGATGTACGTCATGGCATGCAGTGTGAAACTGGCGACATCTTCGGCTTGGTGACAACGTTGAGGTTAAAGAGAGACGAATCCAAGAAAATCAGCAAAATTCCATTGACATTCGAAAGATTGAAAAAGAGAAGGCCGTCAGGGGTGACGCATGGTGACACATGCGCAGTGGAGTTGTGCATTGGACGGATCAGGAGAGCGAAAAACCTGTAGTCAAACCGATTTACGGTTTTCATTCCAATCGTGGTTGAGAAGCGACGATGGAAAAGATGGGCAGGTTTCCGGCTTACCCAGGTGGTTATTTATCTAAATGCAACTGGGGCCGATGCAGCTTGATTCGGTGGACAGGCGAGAACCGGCATGGTGTGATCGTAAAATGAGGAGCTGGGCTGCTAACAACCGGCGGTTTCGGTGATTCTGAGCAGTGAACCGGGTGTAGATGAGTGATGGTCTTGTGGGCAGCCAACTTGGAAGAAAACGGTGAAGAGTCTGCCAACGAACAGAAAGATAAAACTCTTCGTTCAGTCAGGACGGAGATATGGAACGAGCGTGAAGACAGGGACGCTGAGATGGCAGAAGTCTTCCGGGAGAGGGCTGCATGGATAGCGTCAATCATGGGATGAACGGAGCAGCAACGACGACGAACGATGTCCGAATGGTGGTTGCCAATCGAGCGAACGAAAGAGCAAGAATGGAAGCCTTCAACTTGGAAGTCATCTTCTTTCACAACGTGCAGGGAAGGACGGTGGAGGAACGAACGACCGAGCAAACGAACAAGAGTCTTCTTTATGCAGCCGAGGTCGTCGAACATGCGGGCGGTGAATAAGCTTGGGAACGATGAACGGGCTTGCCAACGGCGACGGCTTATGAGCGACGAACCGGCTTGTAAACGACGATGGGCTTGCGAACAACGAACAGGCTTGCGAACAGCGACGGTTTGTGAGCGACGAACCGGCTTGTGAACGGCAATGGGCTTGCCAACGATGAACGGGCTTGCGAACGACGAACTGTTTCCTTCTCTTCCTCTTTCTTCATCCCCTACATCTTCCTTTTTCTCCCTTCTTTCTCTCTCCACCTTCTACACAGAGCCTCTTTATGTTAGGAAAAAAGGGCGCGAACGTTTGTTGTTCGTGCTCAGGCTTGGAAGAATGGCAAGACTGGACAGCCACGTGCTGATTGTGTAGCACGTGCCATTATTGTCGGTGTTCTTCGTTGTCAAGATGTTGCTGCGACAAGACGTGTCGGATCGGTTCCGTTGATGCCGCTAGCTTAGGTAGGCTACAAGATAGGGAGAGTGTATTTTGCCGTGGCCCTACAGATGTGTCTGCCGTCAGTGTTAGCCTTCAACGAGATGTCGGCAACAAAACGGCCGTAAAAGACTCGCTCAAAAGGACGCCCGACCGGAAGATCGTCGTCAACGCATGCAAGCAGTTCATCGTCCACGTCGCTACATTGAGGTAAATATACAGCACATAGATGTACGCTATTTACCCACCATCTCTCTTCGCATTACAAAGGGTTATGGGCCCATGAATGCTAATGAACTATGCAGGATTTTCGACCGATCGCAATCCGAAATAGACGGGTGGAGCGAAAATGCGGCGGGCCGAATAGAACGGAAAATTTGAATCCCGGGAGCCGCCATCTTGTTTGTTTTGGTGCAGGAGCGGAAAAACTGCGATCGAATTGTGATGAACAAAAGTGTGTGCCTAAGAGGAATTACCGGCGAGAGTAATTTAGGCCAAGCAAACAAAGTTTGGAAACTCTAGAAAGTTTGTCTAAGAGGAACACTTTATTTCACAATCCGCGTCAGTCGCTAGTATCGTAGCCGAAGTTTTCCCCGAGGTCAAGGTCAAGCGTTCGTTGCAGGCTGGTGAGCACTGAAGCGGCACAAACAAATACGGATTTAAAAATCGCAATCAAGAGTTGTACACAGTGGATAAATCATCTTTTTGCCAGGAATCACCAGGAATTTTGCCGAGTGAGGGTTAATATTTTCCGTATGTGAGCAAAAATATAGGTGTGACGAAAGTGTGCTCAAGCGAATTGATAGATGCGATAACGATCATGGCGACAAACGAAGAAACAAATAGTCGCATTTTCGGCGTAGAGAGGCTGAACGGCAGCAATTATAAGGCTTGGTCAACGTCAGTGTGTCTGATGTTAAAGCAAAGAAATTTATGGTAGTATGTTGAGGGTACTGTTGCCAGACCTGGTGATACGGATCCACTACTAAGTAAATTCGTAGAAGAATCGGGAAGATGCTTATTAACGTTGCTGTTGGTAGTTTCACAGCGTTGGCAAAGCGAGTTTGCAGATGTTAATAACCCGAAGGAGGTCTGGGATGCTGTAGTAGACAAGCACGCCGAAAAGGAAAAGTTGATGAAACTGACTGCTTTTAAAGACCTGTGGCACTGCAGGATAAAGGAAGGAGAAAGCATAAGCGACTATTTAGGAAGAATAAAACACCTAGCAAGAGTGGCCGAGAAACAAGGATGCCCAAGTATGACAGACGAGTTTGTTGGACTAGTGATGCTGTGTGGGATGCCAAGCAACTACAGTCAAAGACTCTCAGGCACAAGTTCTCTTGGAGATGACAACGAGACAACCCACGAAATATATGAGGTTCTATTGGGACACAGTGATCGTCATAAGAGGTGCAAGGAAGAGAGATACAGTAACAAGTGTTTTGTTATTGGGACGAAGAAAAGGTCAGTCGGCAGGCATCGAGAGAAAGACAGGAAACAGGGACTTAAGAAGTGTTTTTCCTGCAAGCAAGAGGGTCACTACGCTAGGCAGTGCCAGGTTAAGTCTATTGAGCAGAATAGCAACAATACGTCTTTGGAAGACGGGTTATCTGGAGGAAGGTTGTACGCCAAGTCAATATGGTATCAAGAACCAGAAAAGGCAGAGCAACGTCCAGATAAGAAGTTCAAGCGAAGGCGAGCAGAGTCGAAGCGTGCTGATACACGGACATTTTCAAAAATGAGTGTGAGTCGCAATCGACGAACCCAACCCGAGTCAATAGTGGGGGACAGTGGTGTGTCAATTGGTGTGACCAGTCCTACTTCCAAAACCTTAGAAGAATATTGTGTGATTCTTGAGAAGAAGGTGCAGGCGGAAATTGACCGGGGAAGGTTATTGACTCGAGGGGATGATGGGGACTCCGAGAGCTTGAAAAGTGTCCTAAAGATGGCATTTGGGCAAGTTGTGATGGACACCAGGAAAGAGGTCATGTCAGACCATTTCGATGGAACATGCCAAATCGTGGAGCCCAGTTCTGAGGAAGCCAAAGCCCAAGTCCAAGAGACGATAGTGGGGGTAGTCCATGAACGAGATGGGAGGGAAGCGACTGGAAGAGTCACTCCAGCCACACAACTGCATTCACCAGTGAATGAAGTGTCCCAGATGTCTAATGCAGAAGTGCATCAAGATCCTGAAGAGGCAGCGACAAGTTTGCAAGAAGAACTTGAACCGGCATATGTAGAGAGTCCAGAGAAACGCTACGACCTCTTAAAACTTGAATGGGTCAAGAATAGCAAGGGGATTTTGGTTCAACGAGCTAACCACAAGGCCTACATGGAATACTGGGCGAGCGCTTCACCGGAGGTTAAGGCACGGTTGAAGCTTCAGGATGAACAGTTTTACGAAGAAGTAAAGTCAAGGGAGAAGTGGCCGACACCCACACGTCAGGGACGTAGGTCGGCAAGGCAATGTGCCAAGTCTGTCTCGAGAGGGAGGCAGGCTACCCATTAAGTGGTGAAGAGCCCACTTGTGTTTTTCAAGCCTGAACACGAGTGGGGGATTATGTTAGGAAAAAAGGGCGCGAACGTTTGTTGTTCGTGCTCAGGCTTGGAAGAATGGCAAGACTGGACAGCCACGTGCTAATTGTGTAGCACGTGCCATTATTGTCAGTGTTCTTCGTTGTCGAGATGTTGCTGCGACAAGACGTGTCGGATCGGTTCCGTTGATGCCGCTAGCTTAGGTAGGCTACAAGATAGGGAGAGTGTATTTTGCCGTGGCCCTACAGATGTGTCTGCCGTCAGTGTTAGCCTTCAACGAGATGTCGGCAACAAGACGGCCGTAAAAGACTCGCTCAAAAGGACGCCCGACCGGAAGTTCGTCGTCAACGCATGCAAGCAGTTCATCGTCCACGTCGCTACGTTGAGGTAAATATACAGCACATAGATGTACGCTATTTACCCACCATCTCTCTTCGCATTACACTTTCCTCAACTTGTTTAGCAGTGTTGGAGGATATCCCAGCTTTACAAATCTAACTTTCACTTCTTCAAGGCAGGTCGTTTCCTCGATGGCAGTCATGGACTTCCTAGCTACTCGGACAAACTCGTTTCTAGCAATGGCTTGCAGCTGGCTCCTCGCAGAGCGGCTGCAAGCTCGGTGGAATAGCAAGTCAGACGCTTAGATGCGGGCCTTCTATTTGTTGGAGGCTATGAGCGCATGCACTTCGTTCAAACCAGCGTTGGACAGTACAGTGTGATGTAACTAGTATATATTTTTACTTCACCTGAGGAAGACAGCAGGAAAAATTATGACAAAAATATTTTTCAAAGCTGTCGAAAATTTGTGGAAATTGAGGATTTTTTTTTCCTATTTTGACAGGTGCTTAAAGTATGGCATCTGCTGTGGAATGTGAATCGACTGGCTCTCAATGTAGTCGCAGCCATTATGCTGTGAACTGTTAGATTTAAGCTTATCAGTCATTGTAAATAGTCTGATTTTGTAGAACATACGAGTACCATGACAAGGAAATGTGGTATTGCGACTTATGCAAGGTAGAAGGTGAACTGGTTGATACAATTTAAAAAGTGGAGTCTAAGCACAGTGATTGGTTTAGAATTGGAACGGTTATATTTTTTACGTTGAACCCAAACTCGCATGCGGGAGGGACGTGAAAATGTCGTCACTGATTTATAGCATTCCTCGATGTAAAAGCAAGAAACTGGAGCTGACTCTAGATTGTCTGGTATGAGGGTTGGTCAAGTTTGTAGAAATCAAATTTGGTATGGACTTGACGTCAAGTGGTCCTGTCCAAGTCAGGCTTATCTTGAAGCCAGTACTTCAACTCATTAGGACAATTTAGCAAGAATTGTTCAAAAATACCATGTCAACTACCTTTTCAACATTACCATAATTCTCTAGCTTCCCTTATTGGTGCTAGCCAGTCTATTAAATCATCGGGATTTAAATTTTGATTATCTAGAGCTTCTTGAATTACCAGTAACAAAGCAGATTTTCCTGTAAGCTAATTACTTCATTACAGAATTTGAAACTCCTTGTTGACAATACCTTCGCAAATATATTGCCTATTCATTTTGATACTTTCTTGAGTTTTTTAAATAAAAAGAGAACTGTCACCAACCGAGAGAGCACAGCAAATGACACGGCTATATAACACCTTAACTTTAAAATCACTTTGTACCAAACCTACCGGACCTTGACTCTAGGGCAGGTTGATATCTCTCTGAAAGAGAGTCCACGTATCCATAGAAAGTCGGCTGCCAGCTCTCCCACGTCCGAGAGAACCTTTCAGAGAAAGCCTAACAAAGAAATAAACAAATATGACTCAACAATTGTGTACAGTTTGTTCGTTTAAACTGGAAGAATGATATCTGAACACTTACTCCTGTTAATTAAAAGATCACTATATAGTTGAACCCTCTCTACTTTTAAATACGCTTTTAATACAGGGTGTCTATAAACTACTGACCTATTAACAATCATGTATAAAAAATTAGCAATGAAAGCAATCGTAATGTGACTTCATCCATCGGTTTCAGGTTTTACTCCCAAAAAAATTGACGCTAATACTCTTACCACATGCTCTCCAGTTGATGTACACAGAATATTTAGAGATATATACTTTGTCCTGCAAATTTTCAACATCCCTCAGATGCGTTCTTCAGGTCTTCAGGATATTCAGAGTTTTAACCACGTCTTTCGTTCCAACCATTTTCGTTCCAACCACAGGCAAGTGGTTGGAACTTAAAAGCTCGAACATCCTGAAGGCCTGAAGAAGCTATTTGACGGATGTAGAAAATTGGCAGAACAAAGTATAATCTAGTTGCTGCGGGTGGTTCTGTGACCATTTCAATGTATGGAGAATCACTTAAGTGGATCATGTAGGTAACCTGTCCAATATCAAAATGCACCAGGGTGATAACCTGTCCACGTGGGCATTTGGCCGCCATATTGGAAAATGGCCGCCAAAAAGCGGATTTTTCCAAATAACGCTGTAAATACAAATATTTTAAAAGGACAATGTGAAGCAAAGTTGTAGAAAAGGTAATTTTAAACGACTTCCCAAGAATTACTTTTCCTGAAAAAATGAATAGTATAGACACTACAGCTGTTTTTAAAGTAAAATATAGATTTTTGCTGTATTACATGCATTTTCACTACGTTTACGTTACTAGGACATCTTCAAACGACTATAGCTCGGCCCCTATTTAAGTTACCTTAATTCTTTAGACCTTGATGAAAAGAACACATTTCGTCTTTCCATCTAGCCTAGTTGTAGCGAGCTAAGTTAATTAGATAACAGAAGTACTTTGAAGTAGATAAACATTAATACTGAACAGGTTAACTAACGCCCCACTTTGTTGATTGTATTTCTAAGCGGTTATAGAAACAGCTTTCCTTACATAATTTATTGCAAAACTTTATTATCTTAATATATAGGATATATAATAATATATAATTACATTGATAATAATAATAATAATATATAGTAGAAAATAACGGAATGTTGTTATGATTTATTACATCATAATAATTCAGAATTTTTTTTTATTCTCACATGTGAAACTGACAAGATCATCAACTGAATCCTATTAATCTAAAAAGATCTTCCCAGCAAGAAGATATTGTTGATTCATGTATTATATGTCAGTAAAATACCGGCGAAAGTGTGACGTCAACAAAAACGTGCTGCCAGCGCATCAGGGACGATGCAGAACTTTGCGAATATCATGTTCTTGCGTTATTAAAAAAAACCATTCCAGGTGACCTCTTCTTTTATCATATGAAAAATAATTGTTATAAATTATATACTCATAAAGCACAGCTTGAGAAGCTTTCCAGCACAAAACGAAGGAAGATCGAAGACTATGTCAATCTAGAAGATGCTGGAAGTAGTACTAGCTACACACCCAGCTCTACGCGATCAGGTGTGCCTGCTTGGACTCTCCCGAGTCAAAATGAGCCGAATAGGTAAAAAATATGTGTTACGTGCGGACAAATGGAGTCCTCTGGCTAACGTAAAAAGTACAGAATTTGTGAGGGCAGCGCATCAAAACTTTTAACTCTCAGGACGAAGTCTACACAAGAATTGCTGTTCTGACAGATTTGGAAGAAGCTGCATATCTTTAGGTGGTATTTTGACTTTTTTAAAAACATTTCCTCCAGAAGCATCGTTTCCAATGTTTAAAGTATGTGTTGACTGTATCTGGAGGGGTGGGATGTTAAAACGTCGTGAAAAGAACGTAAAAATAAGTTTTGGTATTTCCGTTGCCTCCCAAGCTGACTGCAAGTATTTGATTATCACAGAATTTTTCATCCGGATCAAAATCAACTTCCAAAAATGTTTTTCTCAATAACTGTGAACATTCCTTTATGATGTCTGTTGATCTAAGTTTCTCAGTAACATCTTCAACCGATACAGAAGAATCAAATACCACTTTTGACTTATTGGCTTCAACTGGACTAGAAAATTTAATCTCTTCACCAAATATCTTTTCTAGTTGGAATTTAACAGCTCTAAGTTTAACTTTTTCATCCTCGTTAGTTTTCTCTGTAACATCTGATAAAACAAAGGCGACGCCGCTCTTTAATTGAGCTTTTATTTCCTCAAAGACTTCAGTAAATATTTTGTTTCAATTCGGGTTACTTGTCGATTATATCGAATAAGGTAACTGCTAACACACCATACATCCCTACATGACAATATAGGTCAGTTGCAAATACACTTTTCACATTTGTCAGATCAGCAATTCTTGTGTAGACTTTGTCCTGAGAGTTTTTGGCTGCCATTAAAGGTTTAGATGCGCTCCCTTCCTCACAAATTCTGTACTTTTCACGTTAGCCAGAGGACTCCATTTATCCGCACATAACACATATTTTTTACCTATTCGGCTCTTTTTGACTCGGGAGAGTCCAAGCAGGCACACCTAATCGCGTAGAGCAGGGTGTGTAGCTAGTACTACTTCCAGCATCTTCTAGATTGACATAGTCTTCGATCTTCCTTCGTTTTGAGCTGGAAATTTTCTCTGTGCTTTATGAGCATATAATTTATAACAATTATTGTTCACATGATAAAAGAAGAGATCATCTGTAATGGTTTTTTTAATAGCGCAAGAACATGATCTTCGCGAAGTTCTGCAGCGTCCTTGATGCGCTGGCAGCTGGTTTTTGTTGACGTCACAGCTTCGCCGGTATTTTGCTGACATATAATACATGAATCAACAATATCTCCTTACAGGGAAGATCTTTTTAGATTAATAGGATTCAATTGATGATCTTGTCAGTTTTCACATGTGAGAATAAAAAAAAAATTGCGAATTATTTATTGAAAGATGTATGTGTATGTATTATTGCACTCACACAAGTTCTTTGAACTTCGAGTTGTTTAAATGCAATAAAATTATTATTATTATTATTATAACAATATTTCGTTATTTTCAATTATATATTATTATTATTAATATAATTATATATTATTATATATCCTATATATTAAAATAATAAAGTTTTGCAATATATTATGTAAGGAAATCTGTTTCTATAACTGCTTAGAAATATCAACAAAGTGGGGCGTTAGTTAACCTGCCCAGTATTAATGTTTATCCACTTCAAAATACTTCTGTTATCTGTCTAATTAACTTAGCTCGCTACAACTAGGCTAGATGGAAAGGACAAAATGTGTTCTTTTCAGCAAGGTCAAATGAATTAAGGTAACTTAAATAGGGGCCGAGCTATAGTCGTTTGAAGATGTCCTAGTAATGTAAAAGTGGTGAAAATGCATAATACAGCAAAAATCTGTATTTTACTTTAAAAAACAGCTGTACGGTCTATACTATTCATTTTTTCAAGAAACGTCATTCTTGGGAAGTTGTTTAAAATTACTTTTTCTACAACTTTGCTTTACATTGTCCTTTTAAAATATTTGTATTTACGGCGTTATTTGGAAAAATCCTTTTTTTGGCAGCCATTTTCCAATATGGCGGCCAAATGCCCACGTGGACAGGTTATCACCCTGGTGCATTTTGATATTGGACAGGTTACCTACATGATCCACTTGAGTGATTCTCCATACATTGAAATGGTCACAGACCCACCCTCAGCAAGTGGACTAGTAGGTGTCTTTGAAGGTCTTGCGTTACTTCCAAAGGTATGGGTGATTCCGTGAGGATGTGGCCAGAGGAGAGGATGGAGTTGCTGGTATCATAAAGTGACGAGGGTTGTGAGGGTGATGTGGAGTAGCACGATCGTTCCGTGTTGCAGGAGGCGAATGACCATACGGAGGTCTGCGAGTTTTCGATATAGAGCAATGCTGAAGTCTCCAAGGCAGGCTTGCAGGTAATGGCGAAAGGAGGCAGATTTTGGAATCGACCAGGATGAACTTAGTCCTCTGCTTGAGGACCTGTTGACGAAGGCAGGCTGCTTCCGAATCAAGATCGGTGTGCACTGAACGAAGGGTATCGAATTCTGCCAAGAGAGATTGGGCTGTAGACATAATGGATGAAATGTTTAAATAGAGATGAGCCAGATCGTTGGTCGGGTGACACCTGTAGCCCACGAAAGATAGCTGATCGCAGAGCAGTTGCACAAATAATGAATAATAATGAGCAATTGCACGAATAATGAATAAAGAAAGCCGCTTGTGTGGAGGTATTAGTGTCGCATTGGGGAAACAAAGGAGAGGCAACCGGAGCAAAGGTGGAATTTGCAGGCGAACGCGGCAGCGGTGCTATTGGAGTCACAGCTACAGCCGTCGGAAGGGATGGCTTCTGAACTGGAACGGGTGCCAAGGAACCGTAGGAGCATTGGAATGTAAAGTCGTTTTCAACGAAGAAGGCGGTTTTTTGTCAGAATGCCCTTGGTTCGATTCAGCTTTAAGCGGGATGTAGACGGAAGCGAAGGTCAAGGGGCGTTGGGAGGAGATGAACGATTGGTCACCTTGGCCGGTGAAGCAGGAGCGCTTTGTTTAGAAGATGTTTTGCATGGTGAAGAAGACACAGTCTTCAGGGATGGCGAACGAAGACACGAACTGACCGATGAAGAAGTACTTTCCTTTCGAGACGTGGGCGGAACAGACAAAAACTTTGAGAAAGAAGCCGACGAAGGAGCACCAGATTTTGTTGCACTAGCAGCGAGAAGGTCCCTGGCACGTTTCCGAAACTTCTGAGCAGAACGTATCCTAGATTTTCGTTGGTTTACCTCGAACAGAACCCATACCTCCTTGGCGATCTTCTTACAAATAGCGCATGGATTTGTATAGTCGTTGCAGGACCTATGGCGCTAACAAACCAGGTGAGGGTCATGGTGGGGCTGTCCAGAAATTAATCCTGGGCGTCTATATCGTTCAGGACTTGGTGGCCGAGGAGGACCTGGAGGGAACATCCATGCGAAGATAGAGAAATTCACTTAGAATGATAACTTTAAGCAAGGCAATTCCACAAAGTGAGGGGAACAATGACGGAACGCTGGAAGAGATCCGTTTTCCCACCAAGATGCAGCAAGTGAAAATCCCCGCACGGGCTACAGACACATCTGCTGGCCCGTCGGCGAAACAAAGAGGAGGAAGAGAAGCGACTTCTGTTAGTGGTTTTCAGTGCGGAAGAGCGAACGTTGAGGGAAGGAACGAAAGTCAGTGCTGCAAGCGAAGGCTTGAGATTCTAGGAAGGATGTTAATGTTATTATTAATTTGTGTGAATCTGGTGGCGGTCGAAAGGCTTTCAACGACCGGTTAATGACAGGACGAACATGAAGGATCTAGGAAGGCCAAGCCCCCCCCCCCCCTCCCTGTTTCACGCCGGTGAACCATATGCGTTATTTTGTCGTTCCTTTTTTTTTTTTGAGGTGTTGTGCGACCTAAGAGGTATGCATGACCGGTAACGAAGAGCACAGAAGGCAAAGCTGCAAGGGCCAGACTTGTGCAGGACCGTGCCAAAAGCGGATAAACGTGGAAAAAAGGAAACTGTCGACGAAGGGGTTGGTCAGGAGAGAATAGCAGCAGAATGGAGATGGAGTGAGCCGATACATATACTAGACGCAGTGGTTAAGCGGCCTGCCACGGTGCAGAAGAACGAACGATCAATGGGGAAAGTTGCCGCCATCGACCGTGCAGGTTTGGTTAAGAAAACCTCCCTAACGTTCATAAGTCACGGAAGCTGCTGTCTATTGCAAGGCCTGTAGGATAGGTCCTCTGGTGCTGTTGCCTTTTGTTTGATTTTGTTGCGGTTTTTTTTTGTCCCCTGCAGTTTCAACACCTTTGAAAATCGATACCACAAGAAAACAGGGCCAAAGGCCCCTTTGCCGGTGAACAAGGACGAAGGCAATGAGGAACAAGAAGCGAAGGCAGTCAGAGCTGAAGTTGAGGCCATCGGAGACGAAAGCTGTTGGGTGGAACGCCGAAGAACACTTGCGAGGCCGAATGAAGGAGGAAGAACGGCCCAGGTAGAAGAGAAGTGCAAGGGTAGTGAGCAAGGGAGTCGATTTTTCTAAATTTGTAGGGGGGACGAAAGCCAAGAAGCAGCCCAAATTTTGTATTTTAAGGTGGGTGAATTTTTAAAATGTGGAGGAGGTCGGGGTAATGTCTTATGGTAGTCGTGCACCCGTTCCCCCCTCCCCAAATTACACCCCCCGTAGCTTTGCAAGTGGGGGGGGGGGGGGCATTTTACGAGGAAGACAGTTTTGCTGGTCATGAGATGAAGGGAGTTGTCTTGCATGGGTTCGTACGAGTTTTCCATTAGAGATTGTAGAACGAGGGATAAGTCCCAGTCGGTTACAGTTCATCTGGTTGTGGGGCGTTCGTTTTCGAAAGAACATAGCAGTGATGAAATGCGATAATCTTCTAGAAGTTTGGTTTTGTTGGCGGCTTTGAAGACTGAGTTTAGAGCTAAACGATAGACAAGTATAGTTGATCCTTTCAGCTTGTCGATGTTGAAAAGGTCTGAGAAGAACTTCAGTAGGTCGGGTAAAGGTGGGTCGATTGGATTTGTATGTCTTGTGATACACCAATGAATCCATTTTGACCATTGACTGTCGTACATGCGGTTGGTCGAATCTCTGGTTGCCTTTGAGGCGATGCGTTCGGCTTCTTCTTGATGAATTCCAGCCTTCTTGAGGAGTTTGACGATAGTAGCCACCCGTGTAAGTTAAGGTTTGCAAGGTTTGGGTGTAACTTTGAGCCTTTCTGTTGTGACAGAAGATCTGGTTGAAGGGGTAGACTTCTTGGAGTGTCGACTACTACGTTTAGGAAAAGTGGAAACCATGCTGCTGATGGCCAGAGTGGGGCTATTAGAAGGAACAGGCTCAGGCTTTCGTCTATTTTTTGAAGTACTTGCGGTAGCAGTTTGAAGGAGGGGAACAGGTAAGCAAATAGGTTATGCCATGGAAATGTCAGGGGGTCGACTGCTATTGCTCCTTCGTCTGGGATCGGGCTGATGTAGAGGGGAAGTCTGGCATTGTGCTTCGTGGTGAACAGGTCTAGCATCGGTGTGCCCCAGATGCTGAAGAGAGATTCACAGATGGATTACTTGAGGCACCATTCGTCAGACAGTGGCTTTCGGTGAGATAGAGAGTCGGCAATCACATTCCTGTTGCCTGGTATGTGTAAGGGCAGTAGGGTGATGTTGATTGGGATGCACAGATTGAAGATTTCTGAAGTCAAGAGGTGCAGGGATCTTGATTTCGTTCCTCCCTGCTTTCGGATGTAAGCCAAGGCTGTCGTGTTGTCGGCTTGGATCTGGACTACTTGATTTCGGATGTGTGGAAGTTAGTGTTGAAGGGCAAGGTGAATTGCCCGTAATTCGAGGATGTTGAGGTGGTCTTCACACGATGTCGGCCAACGGCCTCAGATTTCGTGGTTGTTCAGGTGTGCACCCCAGCCGACCTTCGAAGCGTCTGTGAAAATAAGGTGGTCGGGGGAGGGTTCGTAGAGGGGGAGTGCTTTCGTTAGATTTGATGTCCGACCACCATGGTAGGGTTTCGAAAGGAAAATCTGTCCCGAACGGGCATTGTTTGTCCGGTTTCAGTTGATTGATCGCCCAATTGTCGATGCGGTGATGGTGGAAGGGCCTGACCATCCATCGGCCATAAGGGATGAGGCTTGCCATTGCATCCATTTTCCCAATTAGGGAGTTTAGTTCTCGGGGGGGAAAGCTTGCTTGTTTCCGAAAGAGCCGGATGTGAAGGAGAAGATCTTCGATGTGGTCTGGCGAAGGGCCGATTTGGGCCGTTAGTAGGTCGCATGAGGCTCCGAGAAACGTGAAAACTTGGGCCGATGAAAGGCAGGATTTTAAGAAATTTACTCCAATACCCCAGAGTGTTTAACAGGAAGATGGTTTTGTCTCTGTTGATTTTCAGTCTTTCGGGGTCCGGGTCGTTGAGAGCCCGGTCGTCCAGGTAGGTGCTGGCTTGTATTTGGTTTTGGTGGAGATGTGCCAGTATTGGTTTTAGGACCATGGTGAAAATTCTTGCTGCAGCATTCAGACCGAAAGGACGGAAACGGAATTCGTAAATCTTCCGGTTGTAGGTAAAACGAAAGAGGTGGGTGATCGCAGGATGGAGCGGTATGTGAAGGTAGGCGTCTTCCAAGTCCATCGTTATTGTCCAATCGTTTTGTTGAAACGAAAGACGGATGGTTTCTAACGTTTCCATTTTGAAGTGTTCATTGTAAATATACTTGTTTAGGGGTTTCATGTTGAAGATTAGGCGGGAGCCTTCTGACTTCTGTGGTCGGGTGAAGATTGAACTGTAAAACCCTGGACGCGGTGAGTGGCATTCTACAATGGCTTCCTTGTGTTATAGTTCCGAGATTTCGAATGAAAGGGTTTCTGATACCTGGTGTGGTGAAGGTCCACGGAGGTGATTTGTGTAGAGGTGGTCGAGTTCGAAGGGTCGGACGAAAGCCGTGTTTGATTATGGAAAGAATCTCCATGTTGCGAGTGAGGTTTTGCCAAGCTGGGAGAAAATGGCGGAGTCTTGCTCTGACCGGAAGGCAGGAAAAGTGGGAGGGGATTGTTGGGTTTTGCGAAAGGAGCTCCTGCCCCCTGGTGACGAGATGCGGCTACGTCGGTCTGGAGAAGCGGCTCGTTTTTGGTTACGCTGGCCAGAACGAGAGCGTTGAGGATCGGGCCGAAAGGACTGCTGGTTTCTCGGCTGAAAGGAAGAGTTGTCGTTCGTTTTGGTCGACGGAGGTACAGGAGCTAATTGTTCCATTCGTCCATTGAAAGGCGGCGGTTTGGTTGTCTGTTCCTTTGAAAAGGGCGGTTAGACATCATGTTCTGTTTGGGGTTCAGCTTTCGTGATATATCATGATGTGGGGCCAGAGTCGGAATCAGACCTCGGAAAAGAGTATCAAATTCATGAATGGGTTGGTTACGGAGCCGGTGGCGAGTGAAACGTTTAAATTGTTAGCGGATGAAAGGGCGATTTTCCGAAGGAGAAGCGTGTTGTTGAAAAGGGCTCTTGTAGCCCAGTTGAGGGAATGGTAAGTCGCAAAACTTGCCGTCTGAAAAAGTTGAGAGGTTAGCGAAGCGAGATTCCGTATCTCTTCAGGGCTTGCGTCGGCGGAGAGTTTCTCGCACAAGGCGGTAACGGCAGTGCTCAAGACGTCGGATTGTGATGCAGCACGAAGGCTTAGGCGAAGACACTTGTCGTTGGAATTTCGGCTTTCTTGCAGTTCCAAAATCCATTTTGACCTCACTACAGAGAAATTCGCATTCAGAATAAGTGACGAAGTTCCGCGGGTTTGTGGCACCGTCCCCGAGAGGGCGGAAGAAGCCGTTTTCACGTCCCGGGCAAGGGGCCGGAGGGTCCTTGTCAAGGTTGAGTGGTTCGCCTTTGCCAAGAAGGGATCCTTCGTTACGAAGGATGCATGGAGGAGTGTAGTTGATTGACCAAGTCAGTTACGTGGTTTAACCGAATCCGATTTTAAGCCTCTGTTAATGACGGGGGGCATCGGCAGATTGCGAAGGCTTAAACAGGAAACAGTCGGTATGGTCTCTTCGACTGTCTTGAGGAGGATGCCAAAAGCAGCATTGGATCTTCGCCGGGGTCATCCGGGGAAGAGCGGATATGCTTGTAGGTTGGTAAAGCGGCGGGCGAAGGAGACTCTTGCGCCGGTGGTGGGTCCGGGAGAGAAGTCCTGCCGGTGAAGGGAGAAGTGGCCGTTCGTTTTGAGACGTTGGTAGGGGGCGAAGCGGCAGAGCGCTTGTGGCCTTCGTTGCTGGAAGTCGAGGCGACCCAGTCTTGGGTGCAGGCATGGCGGGCAGAAGACGTGCACGATGGCGGAGGCATCGGGCTGTCTTTCAGCTTCCGAATGGCGTCGTGGACGATGTTATGTACTTCACTGCGTGTGACGCTAATTCTCTTTCGGGAAGATTTGGATGAAAGGTCCAAGGGCAAGTTGCGTGCACGCAACCGAAGGGCAGCCGACGCACGACAGAGATTTCTCTTAGCTTCACGGTAGTTCTCCTTCGCTGCTTGCAGATCCAGGCGAAGGGAAGAGAGGCTCAAGGGAACTGAAGGCGGAGTCTGTTGTCCAGCTTAGAGAGGAGACTCCGAAGGAGCCGTTGCATTAGCGAAGGGAACAGCGGTGAAAGAGGCAGAAGGCATCAATCTGCCGGCGAGGTCGAGAGCAGAGACCCAACGGGCGCCGAGTGCGAAGGGAGTACGAGCACGAGGGATCGCAGCCAATGAAGCGGGAGCTTCAGGAGTGGCAGCCATATCGTCGGTCTTGAATCCAAAATCCAATACGAAAGGAGAACCTTAAGAGAAGTGTCACACAGACGTACTTCTGGAGGAAAATGAATGCAGAAAGCGTCCACGATCTCGCTTTTATAAGGGAGGACTGCGACGCGCATGCGCAGTGGGATATGCAAGCAGGCGTCTGCGCATCGGAAGAAACCTCCAGGAG
This sequence comes from Lithobius niger, assembly GCA_023313725.1. Classification (NCBI taxonomy): domain Eukaryota; kingdom Metazoa; phylum Arthropoda; class Chilopoda; order Lithobiomorpha; family Lithobiidae; genus Lithobius; species Lithobius niger. The sequence continues at coordinate 51,896 of JAHWFP010047241.1, read as the reverse complement.
AACATCACATTAGAGGAATGTAATGCTAAAATTATCAGGTTAATATGTTTTGGCAATAAAGAAAGATTGAATTGTTTACATAGCAGTTACTGGTATATTTAAGAGGGCTGCTTAGGGGCCTACAGCCCCGAGATGCAACGAAATATGATAGAAACCAGTAAAATATCAAAAAAAAGTTCATATTTGTTTTTGAAAAAAATGAAAATGCGTGAAAATATAAGAGAGGGGGTGAGCAAAAAATCGTTGTAGCCCCTGTGCAGCAAAAGTGCAAATCCTTCTCTGATAGCATCAATTAAAAATGCCTTCAAACATTCGCAAAAATTGCAAGTGAAATGGGAATGATTCATTGTGTACATACATTCTCCAGATGCATCGAAATAATAATAATAATAATGAGACTTTACGGAAATCAATTCCCTTACACAAGCAAAAATATTATACAAAATAAAAAAAAGAATAAAAAAATGTACATTACGCAAGCCTAGTTTTATTGTGCTGAATTAGATACAAACCCAGATCCAATTCTCTAGATTTTTCACACACAAGTGTTTTTCGCACTGCAGACAAGCTTTTGCATTATATCGCAAGGACTTGAAAATGTTTTAATAAATACTTAGTCTCCGTAAAAAAAATTTAATGGTTGTACCATATCAAGCATTGGTACAATACAACCATAACGATCAACCAATTTAAATTCCCACTTGGCTATAAAAAGTAAATAAATAAACAAACCTCGTTTCACTTGCCGTTGACGTAGTTGTGGGCACAGCCGTGACTGAACATGGAGGGGGGGGGAGTGCCTTGCCACCCAAGAAAGACGGAAGACCATCGGTATTTGAAGACGGAAGAGGGCGTAAAAAAGCCTACCCGATTTCAATTGATTTTTTTTTTGTTTTTCTATCGTCATAGTTTAGAGTTGGACTCAAGATTAACTATTATTTCGTCATGGTGGGGGAAGGGGAGTGAGGGATTGTCATGGGGGTATAAAAATGCTTTGTGGGGGCAAAAAAATTGCCTGTTTGCGCCCCCCCCCCCCCTGTATTTTGCTACAGCTGAGTGATATGCTTACATCCTCCATTTACCATAAATCCGTCATCTTTTTGACCTTGGCCATGCCTTGCAACTAAAATTCTTTACTTCATTACTTCCCCATACTAGGTACTTATGACTCACAATATTTGATGACCTCATTTACTCATGGGAAAACTTAAATACTGTTTTTCTTCAAACTCAACGTGACAAGTGTGATGAATAGATACCGATTTACAACTTTACAGCCTATTTCGTGGGGGGACAAACCCCTCGTCTTGAAAACATGGGGGGGGGGGGACGCCGGTCAAAATGCGAAGGGGCGTACTGGATTCTGACGGCGGGATGCCTGGAACGACCGGAAAGGTCGCGGACATGACCCTCAGACAATGAACTGGCAATAAAGTAGGACGCAGGACGATTGCACAGAAAATTTGACGCTATTTCAAAATGTTTTAGGGAAACGTTGTTTCCGCGAATTTTCAACAAGCATTTACACAACGTCTCTTGTCTTCATCAGGCTTCTACTGTGGGGCTGTTTGAGTCTGAAACTACATCGTGTTGTTGTTGGTTGTTTTCGCCACGATCTGTGTAAATGCTTGTTGATAATTCGCGGAAACACCGTTTCCCTAAAACATTTTGAAATAGCGTCAAATTTTCTGTGCAATTGTTCACGATTTTCAAAGTATGAAACCACACGCACTTTTTGCCAGGACGCAGGACATTGTAACAACGACTGTGCACGAGTTGACGATCCGAACAGAAAACTGTGACGGCGAGAAGGCAATGTTAAGAAATCGTTGGAGAGCGCCTGGTGCGAATGGAACCAAGGGCTGTGGCCAAACTGGGAATGGGAGAAAGGGACAGATCTCCGTTCGTCCGAGCCGGCAGAGGCATCAACCAAACTAGGAAACACAGACAGAAGGTCCGAAGGCCCCAAACATGGAGAGGAACCACGAACGGTGGGCGGAACAGCAGTCGTTGGCGAACGATCCGACGAAGGAGAGGTTGACTCCGCTGGAGCAACGACCATTGGAGAGGTCATGGTGTCCAACATAGTGGTCAAGACGATGTGCAGAAGGGGTCGCAAGCAGGCATAAGCCTCAAATGAGATGAATGAAAAAAAATTGACAGAAGGTCAGGATGAGTCCAGAGGCTACGGCGCTGTAGCGCCACATGCGAAGGGTGGAGAGTCCGGGGAGAACGACCACGTACCGTGGAGGCTAGGACGAAAGCAGTGGCATGGTCTCGGGCTGGCACTGTTATAGGAGGAATGCATCGTGCATGCGCACAACCACGCTACCGAATTGGCAGGCAAAGGCCTAGAAGTTCTCCTTCTCTAGGGTAGATTGCATTACAACAAGGAATGCTATAAATTGCAGGTAATGGATATTTCATCAGCATATAGAAACATGTCTTTTTTTTTAAACAAAAGTAAGTTAATTACTAACATAACCAAAACAATTTATTGATAATCGCACAGCCCTAGTTATAACCTTACACTGAAGTAGTTCTTTTATTTCTGCTGGAACCTTTATAAACTCTGGCACTTACCAGAAAAAGTTCCTCGGCAAAGAGAATAAAGGCCACCACTCCCTGCATCAAGGTCATGCCTTGGCTTGATAAGTAGGTGGCACATCCTAATGTGATTAGGACGATTGGTATGTTACTGGTGACGAGGAACAATACTAAAGCCAATGCTCCAATCAATAAAGCTTCACACCTCCATAAGCGCCTTCTCTGGTCTTCATTCCTATGGGTATAAAAAGGCTGTTAATCATACAATCCAGTTTATCTGTTTTCGCAGCCAGAGATTGGTGTTTGGTGAACAATGAAGCAATCCCAATGCACCAACAGCTATTTTACAAAATCTTAAGTATATTTCTCTTGTCATTATTCCTTTCACTCCATTCTTGCCCATATTTGTTCTAACATCATTGAAAAAGTAAAGTATGCATATTTTATCCAAAAACACAGGACAAACACTGCTGCAAATTTTAGATAAGCGTTAAAAGATGTATAAAGCGGCCTCCCTTGCCTTCATCAGGCATTTTGACACAATATATCGAAGTTTTTTTTGGTTCAAATTTGGTTCACGTTCGTCACTACCATTAAAAGTAGTAATCTTTAGCTTGCTGAAGCCAGTCCGCCTTTGAGCTTGTCAATTCACATTCATTTCAATTCGCTATTACCGATGTCCACTGATCTTTAAGGGCACCATTGGGTGCGAAGCTCTTTCTCTGTAACCACTTATCTAGAAGTATGCGATGAAGGGATGGATAAAATTTGCGTACTTTACTTTTTGAACGATGTTTCAAATCCAAAGTAGTAAGGACCACACGCAATTTTTATAATTTGTTCTAACAGAAAAACAAATGGTTAGGCGAAGCTTGAAGAAAAAGAGTACACTACACATTTTCTTCAAGCTTCGCCTAACCATTTGTTTTTCTGTTAGAACAAATTACAAAAATTGCGTGTGGTCCTTACTACTTTGGAACCACTACTCTCAGGATAAGTTCAATCAGAGTCCATTCATGATGTCATAATGTTTACTCCACTTCCCTCACTGCGGAAAAGGATCAATGCCACGAGGTGGATTTACATAAGAAATGGACAGGCATGATCACATGACAATAGATTAATTGAACTGGGAAACGTCAAACAGGAGTTGCAATGTGACATATTAGGATGAATTAATGTAAGGAGTTTAAAAAAATTTTTTAGATCGTGCCCTAATATGTTTTATAAAAAACGGTTACGCTAAACTTGAAAAATACTAGCTCGAGTTAACGTTGAGCATTAGAGATGGTCGTTCGGTCGTTCGCGATTTCTGGCCAGGCCGGGAGAAAAAACCGAACACGGCTGCCTACTGGTACCGGCAAGGGGTAATTGTCAACATGAGGAACGTGGTCGCTGACGTGAACCGGGGGAAGCATGGCGACTTGAGATATTCTGGTGTCAAGCTACGGCCATAGAGGCGACCACGGCCGCGCCCCTGTCCCTTGCTCGGAAAGGGCGTCTGGGCACGGCGAAGTGGAGAGGCAGGACGTGGGTCAGGACGAGGCGGACGTGTAACCCAGTCGTCCTTAGGATTGGTGGAGGCCGGGGGCCCTACCGGTCGTTGTCACTGAGAGCCTTTGGGCTTCTATAGTTTCGGCTTTAGTGCGATGTCCAAGTGGAGGGCCAGCTTAGGAATGAGCCCCCTGAAAAGGGTATTGTTTTCATGGATCAGTTGATTCCAGAGGACATGTATGGTGTAATCGTGAAGGTTAGGGGCTGTATTAAGTAAAACGTCCTGAAGCAGGAATGTAGAATTGAAGAGCGCTTGCGTGAGCCAGTTCATGGAGTGGAAGGTGGCGAAACAAGCCTTGTGAAATACCTGGCTTACCAGAGAAGCCACATCCTTAGTTTCGTCTGGAAAAGGATCCATGGAAAGCATCTCGCATAGTGTATTCGTGGCTGTATTGAAAACGTCGGCTTGAGAGGCCGCTCGAAGAACGAGACGCAGAAGACGGTCGCTGTCACATAAGACAGAAGTGGGGACCGAAACTCGACAGGGTAGAAACAAGGACGTACCCGAAGTCCATCTTAACATCCGCGGCGAGGAACTCCGGCTGAGAGTAGGTGCCAAAGTTATGAGGGTTGGCCGCCCCATCGCCGGTGGGACGAAAAAAAGGATTCGCGAGTGGTCGAGTCGGTGGCGGTCTCTGTCTAGTTTCAATAGTGCACCGTTATCCAGACCGCCAATACGTAGCAGGGCGGTAAGTAGAGGTGTTGATTGACCGAGGACCGGGTTCTGCCGAGGGAGCTGGTCACGGAGACCGAAGCCTAGGGTTCTTGCAGGGTTCGGTCGCCTGAGGGAACGGTTTGTACAGAAAACAGCTCGCAATGATGTCTTCGACCACCTTAGAAGGTCTGGTAGCGGGATTTCAGAAGGATCCGGATCAACCGGTTGGTCGAAGTGAGCATGTCGTCAAGAGGCGTCAGAGAGGTCGACAGGGGCAAGTGGTCGTCATAGACCGAGCCAGAGGCTCACGAGTCGGCCAGAAGCTGTGGTCGATGTGGCCGAGGTACTGATGGTGACAGAGCAAGAGGGTACCGTTGTCGAGAGGGACCGGCAATGACGGGTGGCGACAACCAAATCTTCTTGGCTGTCGATGCTACCCAGTAGTTCGTAAAGCGGCTGGGTGCAGGAACGACCAGAAACGCCAGCCGCTTGCAGTTAACGGACCATAGCGCAGTATCCACGAGTTCATGAACCTTTTCCCTTAATAGCGGTTCGCTGCTAGCTTCGACTGGCACCAAATGGGAAGTGGTCGACCTGTGAGACAAGCGGCAAGATAGGTCTAGGACTGTCGATCGGCTGAATCGGTCGCTTACACTTAGCACGATGGGACTACCTGTAGCATAAGGTAGGAATACTGTTCCTTGGCCGAAAAAAGGTCTTCCTGGTGGGACCAAAATGTCAGGGGCGTGCCAGATTGACCACAAGGAATCGGGGAAGTCGTGGAAGCGTTAACAGTGGGACCGGTAGCGACCAGTGGACCGGATTGCTACAGACCGACGAGAGGGACCTAGGTGATAACTCGAGGTGACCGTTAACGGAACGTGGTGAAGGTCGAAAATTCTGGTAATGTTGAGTCATCAGGGATGACGATCGCAGAAGAGGAGGGGGAACCCGTCTGAGGAAGGGGGTCCCGAGGAGCGCCCTTGGTACGAGGCATAGGGCGACCGAGGAGCAAAATCCAAACAAGGAGCGCACAGCGGTGAGCACGACCTAACCGGTCGAAGCGTAGAGAAGGAAAGATGAAGAACAGGCCTTCGTCCGAGTTTATATATAGGAGGCTGCGCATGCACAGTGGGTAGTTCCGCCGGACAGATCAAGAACTTTAATCTCTAGATTGCACAGGCAAAAGCAGAAGGAGAATGCTAAATATTGTTGAGGAATTCTGGTGGGAAGGAATTAATCTACGGGCTGGATAATTACCTTCCCTTTCCGTGGATCTTCTCAGTCGGGCGGGATGACGACGATCGCTTGACGGCGTCACGTTGCTGCACTTTTGCAGCAGTTCTGACGATCAGCCACGCAGCTACGGTCGTTCTAGGCCAGTTGTCAGTCCTGGTTAGACCAAGGCGCAGCACAGTTGCATTTAGCTAAGCTATAGCCCTATCTGGTTGACTAACCATCTTTGTCTCTCTGCTGGCACACGTCAGTCCTCGCCGACTTCTTCATACCGACAGTGGCACGACAACACACTGCATGTGTCACAACAACGTCGTGCCTTACTGTCTTTGCAGTCTGGGCACGAACCGCCAAAATGGTTAGCGCCATTTTTCCCAACATAACCCCCACTCGTGGCCATGCTGCAAAACCTGAGTGGGGTCTCACTTCCTAGTGAGTGGTCTGCCTCTCTTCTGAGACAGACTCTTCTGGAGGTCTTATCGACTTCTGTCCCGGACAGTTGCGTGTCGACCTTCTCCGTTTTATCTCTTCGTTAAACCAGTATTGGTCGTTCTTTCCATCTCTTCAAGAATGACAATCAAAAATATTGGTCCATGGCGAGGTAACGGAGAAAGTCCAATAACTACCTGGTTGGTGTGTGGATGTTTGTTAGACTTAACGAGAGGGATAACTGTCGCATTCCTAGAATTGCTCAGAGTGTGGGAGTGTGCAAAACAGCAAATAATCAACCTTGAAATCCACTCCCACAGCAAGGTGACGCCATGCTTAATGTGATCAGCAGAAATTCCATCAGATCCTACCGTGTTGCCAATGTGAAGTGATGAGATTGCCCTCCTGACTGCAGTATTGGTGGGAACATATGGGCATCCATCACTCACGTCGAAAGAAGTGTCGCCATAAAGAGACATGTTTCCAGGATTCTGGACATGTGCCCTCCACAAGTCAGCAATAACTGTCGTCGGAACGGCCTTCAGTTTACAAATAGTGTTATTTTTTGCCAGAATCTTGCAGGTTCAAGAATGCGGTTGCATTTGACATATTCCTAAATCTTTAATTCTTTCTCATTCCTCTTACACCATCTGATAGCGCCCCTAGAAGTCTTCCTTTTCATCTGTTTTCTTTCCTCTGACCAGTCTTTGGTCTACCTTCTTCAACCCACTCACTATTTGCCTGTTTGTACTCCTTATGTAACTGGTTTCATTCTGCGATTGGTAGAAGTGGGGACAAGACACTTGTTCTTCAGCGCACTGCATGACCTTGTCAAGGAAAGTGAAAACGGCCTTAATTTCTTTAATATGCTCGGGAGTGTTACAACCATCAACTTCACAGCATAGGACCTCATATTCTGGAGTATCCAGAAGACAGTCATCGATCAAAGACCTATAAATTTGCCGTTTCATACAATTACGGTTTTTCCAGTTAATGCGTGGGTGACTGTGGTCATAACTATCCTTCTAGCACGACTGTGTGACAAAGGGGTCGATATCAATGATAACGTGATGGGGGAGATGTTCAGAGCCAACTGTGTCACTAAGAACAAAAGAGTCGGTCACAGCCTCTCAAGTCCTTTCGTCCCAACAAAATGGTCAATCCAAGAGGCTGTGCCATTAAGAAAGCTCAAGTATGTGATCTATCACTAGTGGTGCCTGTATTGTCAAGATCGACCCAGTCGAGATCAACCAGGTGCACAGTGAGCATGTCTAAGAATTTACCTTTCCTATTGTACGCGGTATTGAGATCTCCCCGAAGAATGCACAGCCCATCGGCCCTAAGTGTATCTGCAGCGGCAATATCTCAAATTTGGTTGAGCATGCTGCACTTGCTGAAGTGTTGTCAGATGAGGCATAGGTGTTAATCACTCTGCATTCACACCCATCAAAACACAGATCAAGCCACATGACCCATTTGCTCGGGGCCTAAAAGCTTGCAGGACAAGTAGATGAAATGCTTTTACGCCAAAGAATCGCGAGACCTCCAAATGGTCTACCTTTACGCACATCAGTTTCATCCACAGCACTACACGCCGTTAACGTGGAAATCTTGCCAACGCCATTCAGCAGAAAATTCTCGGATTCATAAAGCCAAGTCTCTTGCAGAAAGATAATGTCGGCCTCTTTGATAATGTCAGTGACCGTCGGAATAATATTCTTCACCCTGTTGCAGTTCCAAGACAGAACTTGAATGTTATTTATCACTGTGAATTTTGGAAAAGAGGTTTTTATTCAACTTTCTAACAATTAGCCCTCTTGGCCAATACTTTTCGAGTAAGAGGAGCGCCCTTAGAAGAAAAGGAATTTCAAGTTATAAGTTAGAGTTCCATGGCTGTTGCGTGGCTTTTCGGTTTCCCAACAATTATCGCATTTCACCTGGTATCATATGATGCTCTTTACGTATTCGTATATTTCTTTCACCGTTGTGTTTACATCACATTTTCCTATAAAAAATTTAACGCTTCGACCACTTGTGCGAATCCATGGCTGAGTGTTTTCCTCTCCTCCGTCCACGCGAGGAGTGTGCAGCGATGGATCACTTTCTTTGACTGGCCTTCTGCCACCAAAAAAATCTGTGGCATCCTCCCCGTCTGCACTTGCACCAACCTCCAGATTTGCAATGGAATGCCCTGGACCACTGACTGTCCACGGATGAACAGGGGAATTACCATGCTATAAATTCTGATCAGGTGCGGTAAATCTACTCGTTGCTCCATTGTCACTATGTGGAGACTGGGGAGAAAGTGTACAGAGTAGGGTTTCCAACAAGGGTACCGGGGTGATTTGCAGCCCCGAAAACTCTGGGTTTGGCAGAGCCATAAACCCAGGTTTTACGGGTTAAATATTGTGGTGGAAATGTGAAATGGAGGCTCCATTTCACCTCCATTATGGAGCGTTTTTGCACCATTATTTTTATTCCATTATTTTCACATTTACATTCCATTATGGAGTGTTTTACTTACATACAAATGCGATACGAGTGAGCTACGCTGCGTCTGCGTGGCCACCGAACAGTGATGGGACTCGGGCATGCTTCTTGTTTACTTCATGTTCAAGCTGCATCCAGCTCAGCAGGCTGTTACATTACATGAACGTAAACTTTTAATAGTTTAAGTTGACGGAAGTTAATTTTAAACGAAAGGATTTGTGTAAGAAGTTTAGAAAATTTTCAACGAAATGTGTAAAAGTTAATGTTACTAGTACTTCAAGTTTGTTTTTAATGTAGCGTAATATTAGCAATTTTGCGAGTTCAGACTAGTGAACCCGAAAACCCGGGGTTGGCACTTAGGGCTGGGCTTGGAAACCCTAGTACAGATTCATTCGGTGGTGCTTCAACTTGAATGCCAACTCCGTGAGTACGGTAAAAGGAATCATGGTGGATTTCGTTCGTGACACGGGGGATTTGCTTGACCCCATATGCAAGTTGTCTGTATTGCTCCAAGATGCGGTCCCACTGTGAGACAACTTGACCAATTTTTCATTCTTATTTCCTCTGGTTAACATTAATTCTCTCCAGAACCACGTGAACTTCTTTTGAGTTTCGCCTCCAGACGACTTTCTGCTTTTTTCCACTTCCCCAGAGTCAACCACGGAACTGACATCCTTGCATTCTTGCCTTGTTGTAGCAGTATCATGAATGGTTTTCGCTTTATTAATCACCCCTTGTGTTATGCTTCTTGCAGTTTCTTTCAGAAGGTCAGGCGTCATGACCTGCGTTTCAACACTCTGTGCAAGGGCTTTGATTGTGCCCAGGATGCGGTCAGTACCATGCACTCGTCTGATCCCTTTCGATTCGGCCTCACCCGGAAGGGGCATTTCCCAAGGTTCGAGAGGGTCGTTTCTTGCATCACGTTTCGCATCAAGCCAGGAGAGCAGATCGTATATGTCATTAGCGAGGGCAGCCTTAGCTGAATGATGTATAGAGTCAATCCTTGATGATGTCAAGGTCAGTCCATCTTTCGCAGCGTCTTCAGCAAACATATCTCCAATAAGGTGTCTTGCTTCTGTCAGGATGGCTCTGTCAAAAAAAGATGTGACCTCATCCTCCAGTTGCGCTCTTGGGAAGTCTGCCAGACTTCATGACATGAAGCAAAGAACATCATTTCTCACGAGATGATATCTGACCTTCTCAGTATTATCAACCAGTAATAACATAAGTTGCTCAATTTATATGTTCAGAGCCGATTTTGCCAACGGCCACATCAATTATTGCAGCAATTTCTTTAAAAGTGAGAATGTTATCGTTTGCTTTCTAGAGCTCTTCATCATGTCTCTTAATGACGTCTTCCAGCCTTTTAGTCTGTTCTTCCACCTCTTCATGTTTCTTAAGGAAAGACTAGACTTTGTTCTCAGCGAGGGTGCTGACCATCTGACACTGTAGGCATCTGTCATTAGCAGAAGGGTTGCACAACCTGGTGTCGTCAACTTCGCTGTTGCGGTGTTCATTTACAACAACCAGTTCAATAACCTCGATATGATGAGCGTTACCACTTGCTTCGGACTCCTGTGCCTTTGCCTCCAGAAGCTTCCTTTTGGTAGTTTCCTCCTGAAGTTGAAATTCAACTTCACGGATTCTATCATTAAGCCGTTATGCTCCGTGGTCTGTAAGTTTCATGTCTTTTTCGTACTGCTCACGTAACTGCTTCATTTTCAGTTCATTCGCTCTTGTAGCCATCGTGGATGCCAATTGCACAAATGACGTTACTTCACACAGAACTGTCTCACAATTCGCATGGAAACCGATTCCCTCCACAACTGTCAGTCCACATAAATGTAGATGGTTTCACACTACGGTCCATGAGTGCGTGAAGGGTAAAAGGGGCAAGTCGCAAAAAAGCCTCCACAGTGGGCATCAGGGCCGTATTTAAGAGCTTGCCGCGTGTAGGCCCAACCATAATGCCGCTCTTAAGTATCCTTAAAACTTCCCATACCCAAAATTTTACGGAATGTTCAATTTACCCCCCCCCCCCCCCCAATCAAGCACCTTTCTTAATTTGTATGTTCTTTTGTGATCTAGTAGGGCAAAAATAACTCGTGTTACTAAGCAAAGTAATAAAAAGTAATCTATTTCCGATGGCCTTTGAACCTAAATTAAGAAATTTTAGGGACTTGCTTACTAGGGCCGTATCCCTTTCTTCCCTTTCTTTCCCGTTTTTTAGTTCTGAGCGCCGCTTAGTTTCATTTGGTCATGGCTACTCATTTTATTTCGCTATCTTCGACGTATGACAATCAACATCCGACACAAAGTGACCATACTATGAGAAGTTCGCAAATAACGTAACTACGTTTTAAAGAAAAAGTCATTGGGTCCTATTAACGTGTAGCATTGATACTGCACTCAATCAGTACTGATACGACATTAAGTTAATGGAGAAAAAATGTGGAATTGTTGCTTCCTGAACTATTCGTACACATTCGAGAAACGAGTCGCTGACAACCTCAAAATCGGTGTACTTGGTACTGTACGGTTACTGTCGGTATTACTGATACAAATTGCACAAGATAGCAACAGCTTATTTATAGCGTCATCTCTTGACAGGATGCGGTATATGTTTTTAGACTGATATGTGCGTTAGCTTAATTCTAACAATGGATGGCCCCAGCACTTTGTTAATAAATTTTCATGAAAGGTGGAGCGCAGGCAAAATTCGCACGAGCTTTTCTCACATACAATTGTTTTTAAACCGTCATGCCGCTATAGGCCCGGGCCTCTCGGGCCTACTTATAAATCTGGCCCTGGTCGGCATGCGCTTGTATCAAAGAGAGATAGCAGCATCACAAAATGTGCATTTACAACTTCTCATGTTCTAAAAATCAATTGATAAAGCAGCTTCACTACATTTCTGCGCAATACTACATTAAACGGTTTCTCTCCATTGTGTAAAAAGCACGTTCAACAATAACGGTGTAGAAAGTCCTTCACACTCACTACATACACACGGTTTTCATCCTAAGTGCACCAGCTCGTGATGCATAAGCCTTACCACAATCACCACATTTAAACGGTTTCATTCCACTGTGTAGAATGTACTGCGTACAAGTGTACACACCCAAATACCTCTTCACATTCATCACATTCAAAAGGTTTCACTCCACGGAGCACAAATGTGTGCAGGGTAAAAAGGGGACAATCGCGTAAAGACCTTTTCACATACAAAACATTCAAAAAGGTTTCTCTCGAATAGCGCCGCTCAGAGGTCTCTCGGACATAAGGATGGGCTTGAAATGTGCACGCAGTGTGCATGCACGTGCATAGAGAAAATATCAGAGCAGTAGCTTTTCCACATTCACCACTCCAAATGCCCTCACTCGTCAGTGTAAAGGTGTGCCACATAAAGTACATTACATAGTATGCACCTGTCCCCCCTCATCACATTTAAAAGATTTCTTCCTATGGTGCTTCCACAATCACATTACGCAATTCTCATTAGCCTACACAACTCTCATTTACACAATTCGCATTTAAACAACTTCTCACCAAAATGAACTCGATTGTGTATCATGAAAGTTTCACATTACGAAAATGCAGCATTACTCAATTCGCAATAAAATGGCTTTTCCACACAAGGAATTCGACTATGAATCCTAAAATTCAGAATGAATTCAAATACCGTTCCACACGAAGCGTGCATGCGAAGTTCGTTACGCATTCACCACATTCAAACAGTGTCTTTCTATTCGTGTGTGTGCATCCATTCCATTCAAAATGCCCATCCACACACATTTCATTCCAACTGCTTGTCTCCACAGTGCACCAATTCTTCCATACCCAGCACGTATCAAATCCCCGCAGACCAGTCTTTATCGACACAAAACTCTACATACCGTACATTTTACCGCAGAAGCCTGTCCATCCTCATCACAGCCAAACAGTTTCTTCCTATGGTGTGGCACCACCCATCAAACAGGAAGCGAATTCACAATGTGAAGGTAAAAAGAGAATCCCCAAAAGCTAAGTTAAAAAGGACAGATGCTCTTCAAAATGAGTAAATATACTCCCATCACATTTGTATAACAATCAAGAAAGAAGGAACAGTCCGAAAGCAAAATAAAAGCGAAAACCAGACAGATTTCAGAACAAATCAGCAGAGCGTCAAGCTATCAAAACCGAAACCTGAACTGAGCTTAAACCTTATAATTTTAAGACTTAAAACCTTAGACCGGAAATTAGACTTTTGCGCTAACGCCTTTCCACAGTCAATACATTTAATGATTCTGTTCACTGTGTACAAGTAGAAGGTATTCTAAAATGAAACTATTTTCCCAGTTCTGCAGCAGCTGAAATCGTTATATTTAAGGGCAATGACACGCATTTGTGATTCTCAGTCTTTACAACATTAGTGATTGTAACACTAGCAAATCGTGCAGCATATGAAATCCATCTTCACAATAGTTATACCCATTAATATCTTAAAAAATCTCCTCCAGCATCACAGCGGATTCGTTTACTTGATATAGTGACTCACCAATAACTACGCACCACCAAAAGAGTTCTAGGTCT
>JAHWFP010047241.1:0-33413 GCA_023313725.1 Lithobius niger | reverse complement strand
GGTGTGTAACATTTGAAAACGAAGGGCCTTGCACATTCATAAGCGGGATCTGCCTGTTTTCGTGCATCTTAATCGCAATGGATTCAAGGCATCTTAAATGGTTGTCCCATTTCGAGTTAGATTTAATCAGTGTCACCGATTTACCCCACTCAACATCATGCTGCCTTTCCGTGCAATGGACTGCAATGCCGTTATCGACAGCTTTATTTCTAACATTCCCTATATGTTGGCTGAGCCTCGTTCGTATTCCTTTTCTAGTCTCGCCAATGTACACGGCATTGCAGTCCTTGCACGGTACTCTATACACTCCTTCTCTGGTGTTTTGTACTCGTGCTAGTTCTTGTTCATCCCTGGCTTTTTGGGTCACCTTCGGTTGCAACATTTTTTCATTCTCATGGTGTTGGCCCTTCCTTTGTATCTTCTTGCCCAGTCCTTCTTCGTTCTTAATAAATGCTCTGAAGCCATTCTTTTTAAGTTCTTGCTGAATTGGGCAACTAACTCCCTGGTAGGTGAGTGTCACTCTTGGTTTTATATGCATAGTTGGATCACTTTTACTTCTCTCTCTCTTCCCTGCCTTTGCTACAGCTTTCGCTTTCTTCATAAGTCCATTAATCATTCCACCTGGGTACCCTAAGCTCAAGAATTTACCTTTGGCCTCCTCAAGATGTGGGTTGGCAAGATGCTCACAGCTCGAGTTTGTGGCCAGCCGAACAAACTCATTGAGGGCAATGGCCTTCAGTTGTACTTTTGGGTGGCCCGAACGGTAGGGGATGCCTCTCATGGTAGCCATTGGTTTCTTGAATGGTTCATACGACACTCGGCCTCCCTCCAGTCTGCACACCTTGACATCAAGAAAAGGCAAGGCTCCATCCTTTTCTTCCTCCATGGTGACTTCAATCCCCGGCCTCCAGTTGTTAACCTTCGTTAGTACCTCATTAAGCTTATTCTTCTTCAGCACAGCATAGGTGTCGTCCACGAATCTCTTCCAAATTCTCACGCTAAGCCCCGACTTCAGCACCATTTCATCCAGATGTTGGAGAACCATCTCGGCGATTATTGGCGAGCTAGAGTAGCCCATTGGGGCTCCTCCAACTTGCCAATAGACTCGTCCCTCAAATTCCACATATATCGATGCCAATAGGACTTTCAACAATGCTCTGTCTTTCTCATACTCCTCCCTTGCCACTTTCCACCACCTCCTCGATAACGCCAGCATTTCCAAAATCATTCGGTGTCCAAGGCTTGGGAATAGTTTGACAATGTCGAAGGAAACCATAGTTTCTTCCTCACCAAGTTTTAGGTCTTTGAGTTCAACAAGCAGGTCACTAGTTTTGCTCTATCTGCTGCTTCCATTCACATACGTCTTTAGCTTCTCAGCAACCACCCAGTCAAGCTTTTGCGCCATTCCGCCCTTAGCTGATGTAATAATGCGAAGGGGGGCTCCCTCTTTATGCGTCTTGACTTGGGCAAAGATGGTGGGTAACCGCTGAGGGGGTTTGGGTGCAAGCTCGGCCAGCTCTTCTTTTGTAATATGCCCTTCCTCTTTAAGTCGAACAAGGCTAAATCCGAAATCAATCATGGGCTGATTCCCGTAGTTGACTCCCTTATCGACGTACATGTCAGACTCTTCAAGTTGTTGCCTCACTTTTACATCATGCTCTTCCCTAGAGATCACTACCGTCAAATTCGCTTTATCAGCCTTACATACTACTATATTAGTACGATCTCTAAGCGTCCTAATAGCCTTAGCTTGGGCCACAGTAACATTAGCCTTAACACTTGGCGGGGGCTTCACAACCATCTGCTGCAACTTTAACCTCAACTCAGGCGCCCAGGTATACCCTACCAGTAGTCTCTCCACATCAGCTACCACATCAGTCCTGACGGAAAGGTTGTCCCTTCTTTCCACTGGAATGAACTTCAGGTCCAAATTAAGAATGCTCATTTCATCCCTAGACAACTCAACATTCGACTCATTCACTACATATGGAAATTCATTAACAGGTTCTTCACTCTCACCCCTCACCTCCTTCATACCACTCCTGCCACATTTTTCAGTTACGTCACCTCTCAGAGCGTTCATATATGAAAACCGATGCACACCCAGTTTACTCAAATTCTTCAAATGCCTGCTAATAGTATCAAGTACCCACTGTTCCCTCTCCTTTATGTGCTCCTGAAGTCTTTCCACCAACTGCCTGGGCAATGTGCTATCGATTATTCCTTCCAACATTGAAGCATTGAAGCAACAGGTGAAGTAGTTAAAATGTCTGTACATCACTGCCCTAGAGTGGGCACTTTAAGAACTAAAGAAAGAAGTTAGTCTTAGATCACTGCCTTCCTGTGATAGAATTTGGAACCAGAAATGAGTTAGAATCTAACCCAGTGTTGTCGCCCTCTGGTGATCAGTCAGCGAACCCCAGCACCAGCTCACCTGGATAGCAACCTCCAGAACCGGACTAAAGCCTACTACAATAAGTCTAATAAAGTCTACTATAATAAGTTAAATACTAAAGGTGCTTTATGGCTGGATGATTAATTCAGTACATTGATTAGGTTAATGACCCCTAATTAGTATATGCTAATTAAGACTAATTTGCATCTGTTTGTAATTAGCTTGGTTGCATACTGTTGACTAGCACAATATATACATATTACCAAGAATTTATAGGGTTGGGGAGGAGAATTTGTGACAGAGACCCCTTCTGGAATGTCTTACATTCATATTAGTTCAGTCTTAGTTTATAGAGGGTGCCATGTGTATTATGTAGGAATTTCTACTCAGTTTTTAGCTTAAAATTAAACTAAACGAAACTAGCTTGAATTTAATTATTATTTAGCCTAGCTTTGTTGTAATTTAGTTTACCTTAGATTTGGGGTAAAAAATTAGCAAAAATTACCAGATGGAACACGTGGCGCCCTCTGAAAACTCGGACTGAACTAATGGGGACGAATCTAACATGTTTCAATAGGGACTTTTTAGAGTTACAAATTGTCCTCCCAAACCCTGTAAATTCTTGATATTACAGATAACCCGCACCCAGAAAAAGACTTTACCAAAAAAAAAAGTGCACACATGTAAAAATGTTGATATTAACCCTTAAATGCATGAATTATTTTCTGATACTTTTTTTTTAAGGACCATATGATAGTTGTGTCAGTCGGGGGATTCGAACCAGCATTAGCAGGGTTCGGAGACGAGGACGCTGACCACTAGGCTGTTGCTGCTCGCTTTGCTCGGGGTCCCCGGGGACCCCTCACAAAGCTTGCAGGGCGAGTTGGGACTTAGTTTTTTCACGTTTAGTCAGCTGTTACCTGCAGGTAACAGTATGCAACATGGGGTTAATGTTGGAGCAACTAAAAGTTTATTAACCCTTAAATGCATGAATTATTTTCTGATACTTTTTTTTTAAGGACCATATGATAGTTGTGTCAGTCGGGGGATTCGACCCAGCATTAGCAGGGTTCGGAGACAAGGACGCTGACCACTAGGCTGTTGCTGCTCGCTTTGCTCGGGGTCCCCGGGGACCCCTCACAAAGCTTGCAGGGCGAGTTGGGACTTAGTTTTTTCACGTTTAGTCAGCTGTTACCTGCAGGTAACCGTATGCAACATGGGGTTAATTAATCAACCGACAAGCACTTTATGTTGTAACAATAATCCTGTTAAAATTAGTAGTGAGCAGAAATTTTTCTTATCCATTTGGAGGCCATGTTTGTTTAAAAAATGTAAGTTGAACGATTTTTTTTAGAAATGACTTCAGAACAGTTGCATCTCGACATTCGTCACGCTCCCGTTAAACAGGCAAAATGAGCTCGAAGCTGCGATAATCATGAAACACGAAAAAAAAACATTGCAATAACACTATCACCCGTGTTGTATATCGTGATAATATCAAAGTATCGTCAATCGTTACAGAAAAGTCCACAATAGATTGCGTTACATCCACGAACTAGTTTTATAGTTCAACCAAACGTGGCAGTCTACCTATCGTGATTAATCATCCATTATACATTTTAGCTTCTGCATTTTGTTTAACCCGATAATTCCTTAATGTTAGTTTTAGTTCCTTATAACTATCATAACCATTAAAAACTTACGGTCGGTTTGTTTGTTTATATATACGTTTTCTCCTCCGGAAGTAGGAAGGCTAGAAATGTGAGAAATGTCTCGAAAGACAGGGAATTACTCCGCATATAGTTTAGGCGTATTTTCTAGGTAAAGGTTTTGCCCTCGAAAAAATGGAAAAAGAACATTTTGCCGGCCCCAGCCAGGCCGGCTAAAAATGGTTTCTTTTGCTGAAAAGTACAATACCTGTCAATTTTAGCATGGTTGTCTCGACGATGCTGTCCTTGCCTTGAGATTTAAGTTCACGACGGCCGCCTCAGCCACCCGATCGCACGTGCGCGATCCTCCCTATAAGAATGGAAACCCCAGTGGGTTTGCCATCTCTTTGTCTCAAGTTACGTCAAAAGGTGACACCTGAGGAGAGGCAGGGTGGGCCTGAAGGTATTGTACTTTTCAGCAAAAGAAACCATTTTTAGCCGGCCTGGCTGGGGGCCGGCAAAATGTTCTTTCTTTATGCTGCAAAGTACAATACCTGTCAATTTTAGCATTGACAGGCCGACCTCGTCAAATTAGGTGGCAGGCACCTTTTGGCTGAGTACCCTGGGGTGCTGAGGCTGGCGTTCGGCTCTCGTTTGGGAATGGTTTGACAGAGGTTGTTTTCCAGAGCCAAAACAAGACAGTTTCCTCTCCAAGTTTTTTTTTTTTTTTTTTTTGAAATGAGAAAAAAAAAGTTTTATCATGCGAAAAAACTATCGAAGTTTCAACTGTCTTATCATTGTCTGACCATGGACTGGAGCTTCGCTCGGCACATCTGGCTGCTTCTAAACACCCTGCAGCAGGCCACACTACATCCACGATGGTGGACAATGCAAGGAGTGTTCAGGGGGACTTGGTACCACCACACCAGGAATCAGACCGTTTTGGAGTAAACCTCCTCGGGAAAGTCGACAGTTCTTTGCCAGCAAATGTTACTGTCCGTCGGAAGAATCGTTGTCGTCCAGTCAAGAGGGCCAACTCGAACCTTGTTAACACTGATAAAATCGACAATAGGCCAATTCCTGCTTCGGACCAGGTTGACCCTGAAAATACGGACATCATGGAGTTACACAGGAATGTTTCTGCCCTTTGCCTTAAGAAAAACGAAGTTCAATCCCTGTATTCTTCCAATGGTGGTCTCAGTGACTTATCCAGACCACCCTTGATGAAAGACCAACCTATTCCGACGTGGGATAAACACTCGATCATTGTTGGGGACTCATGTGCGTGCACTGCGAGGTAGTTCACATGCCGCTTCCATGACTTGATGTTGGCCAGGACTTAGGGTCGAACAGCTAATGACACATATCCCTGAATTTACAAAAAAATCCGAGCAGAACTCGACATTCATCATTTGTGCGGGATCAAACAATATAACCACAGACAAACCATCTAAAATTGTTCAGCTACTGGCGAACATTGCAACTGAGATTCGGGTGATTAGACCAGGGTCCATCATTTCTTATGTTGGGCTCTTCCCAAGGTTGAGGAACTCCAGAAGTAGGGAGGACAGAGTTGTCGCTACAGTTAACGTGCTTTTACGACAACTCTGCGTCAGCATGAACTACAATTTTGTGTCCATCGACAGTGCCCTGTGCGCAGACCACACATTGACGTCTAGGGATGGGCTGCATCTAACCTCAACAGGAAAATCTTGTCTGCGTAGTGAACTGATCTCCATCCACGGATCTCTGGAAAACCAGCAGTGATAAATGGGAACTGCTCTCCCACTGCGCCTTCTTCTCATCCAGGTGCTTGTACCAATCTTTGTGATGCATCTGGGCTAATGTGTGCCCTCATAAATGCTCGAAGTGTTGTAAAGAACTCTGCACATTTGTTAGCAATTTTGGCATCGGGACGGTTCGACATCTTATTCATTGTGGAGTCTTGGCTCACCTCAGGAATAACCAACAACATGGTTGTTGGACCTTATAACTACGACATTTTATGTATGGACCGTGACGCTCGTGGCGGAGGTGTTGCGATAATTTACCGAGGCAATTTAGACATCGTATGTGATAACCGATCTGCAGATCCCGAAGCTATCTCGGTCATCTTGCCAAAATTCATGTTAAAATTTATTGTTGCATATTTGCCCAACAGTTATTGTTGTACTTCGGTAGATTCCATGGGCTCCTTTGTTTTAGATAACTTTGATTCTCGGTATGCAAATGTTATTGTCGGGGATTTTAACCTTTCAACGGTCGACTGGACACGCCTGGTTGCCACCAATACCCATCATCAGACCTTCCTGGATCTTATTCGCCCACTGGGATTGCATCAATTTGTAACAGAACCCACCCATGGTAATAACATCTTGGATCTCATTCTCTCTCAGGATGAAAGGCTCATCTTTGATGTTGACGTGGATGATTACTTGGGCAGTAGTGATCACTGTATGGTCACCTTTCAAGTCCACTGTCCCACAGGTGGCTGTGGACGAGAGAGGAAGCATTTGGGGTCAGTTGATTTTGACCACCTTTGTGCTCTCTTGGCACTTGTTGATTGGAAAATAAACCTACTTGCCGATTCCCGCTCGGTTGACAAGGCTTGGTCTAATTTTTTGGCCATTATTAACGAGAAAGTTCAACTATCCAGACGGAGACCTATGCGGTTGCACAGCTCTGGTACTCCTCTGCCCACGTATATTGTGAAAGCTGGTAGGAAAAAATTAAAACTTTGGCAGCGCTACAGAAGTCACCTACTGACGAAAACATCAAGTATTACAATTGCTGCCGCGATGAGTACTCGCACCTTGTGACGAGTTGGCGTAGTTCTCAAGAAGAAAAAACGATTCGGGAGGGAAATCTTGCCGCTCTTTTTCGTCTTTACCGAAACAAGACGCGCACCTCCCATACGCTACCACCTTTTAAGTCAGGATGTAACTTTTTCACTGACGATTCGGCCAAGGCAGAATTATTGAATGAAATCTTTGTTTCAAATGCTGTCTGCGATAATGGGATTTTCCCCCCTGGTTCCTCGATGAGTAACAACCCAAATCTTTCTTGCAGTCATGTTTGCTTTCCAGTCAGCGTGGTGCACAAGACTCTGTGGCCTAAAACCGAGCCATGCGATTGGCCCTGATGGCTATTCGGCGTTTTTTTACAAACAAATTGCTAATGAGATTTGCCTGCCTTTATCACTCATATTCAACCTCTCCTTTGAATCTGGAAGGCTTCCCTCTGTTTGTTCCACTGCAAATGTTATCCCAATTTATAAGAAGGGAGATGCAGCGAACCCCTTAAATTACAGGCCAATTGCCTTAACCACCATTCCATGTAAAGTCATGGAATCAAATGTGAAATCTAAAATGCTTTACATACTTGTTAGATAATAAGTTAATCAGCGACGACCAATTTGGGTTCCTACCAGGTAGGTCTTCTACGTGTCAATTACTGAGCTGCATCGACCTTTGGACCAGTGCCTTGGATATGGGGGTGGCTACGGACACCATTTATTTTGATTCCGTTGTCCTCTCTAAGTTACTCTTAAAACTTGAATGGCTAGGAATCGCCGGAAGCCTATTGAGGTGGATTGCTGCCTTCTTGGCTGGTAGATCACAGCGAGTGTTGATTGGAGAGTCATTTTCTGCGCCGTCAGACATTATTAGTGGTGTTCCTCAGGGGTCGGTTCTGGGACCCTTGCTTTTCGTCATTTACTTAAGTGACCTAAAGTGTGTCCTGTCATCAACAAACCAGTTTAAGTTCGCTGATGATCTTAAGTTAAGTGGTCACTTGGTGGTTCCTGGGGACGACTATCAGTCTCTGAGTGATGGGATTAGCCATATTTCGAATTGGAGTGAGGATTGGCAGCTGCCATTGTCTATTGGTAAATGTCTGGCTTTCCATATTCGTCGCAGTGAGACTTTCCATCGGTATTTTTTACAGGACATGCCCCTCCCTGATGTTTTTGAGGTCGATGACCTGGGAGTACATTTAAGCTCTAACCTTAAGCCGAGGGGAGCAAGGTGTCATGGGGATGACAGAATCAATGTCGACTGGCGCGTCATCGGTACATGGAGGATCCTCCCCAAGGGGTGAGGAAGGAGTGTCGAGTCCAGGAGAAAGGTTTGGGGGGGGGGGGGGTTCGATTTGCTTCACTGGTGACTCCACGGGGGACGGGTTACCCTCGGATGTGGTGGTGGATGGGGCCGCAGACGAATGATCGATGGGTTCTCTAAGCCAAGAGGCGACAGAAGCCGGGGAATCGAAGGGCGTCGTTTGAGTTTTCCCGGGCGTCGGGGGAACAGTAAGAAGAGTGTTCTTTGAGAGTCAATCGATTCACATTCCAAAGCAGACGACATCATTTACGCACCTCTCAAAACAGCGAAAACCAGTTTACAATTTTCACAAATTTTCGACAGCTTTGAAAAAATTATAAAAAATATATCTCCTGCTGTCTTCTTCAGGTGACAGAAATAAAATTAAAAATACTAGTTACATCACACTAGTATGATGTAACTAGTATTTTTATTTCTTTGTCACCTGAAGAAGACAGCAGGAGATATATTTTTTTTATAATTTTTTCAAAGCTGTCGAAAATTTGTGAAAATTGTAAACTGGTTTTCGCTGTTTTGAGAGGTGCGTAAATGATGTCGTTTGCTTTGGAATAAGAAGAGTGTTCTTCATCAGGACGGACGTAAGTAGGGGTGATGAGTTCGGATGTGGGGAAGATGGTTTCGAAGCACTTGGGGGGGGAGGGGGGTCGGAGGGCTGGTCTTTCCTGATCTTCTTGAGAAGGTAGTTCCTTTGATTCCTTTGTCTTTTGCGAAGTGCAGAGGCTTGGTGGGACGCCGCAATGACACGCCATTCGGTCAAGGGGATGGCAACGCACGTAGGGCAAGGGAAGTTAAAATAATCGCACTTAAGATGAAATTGGCACACCGTGCGATGGGGGTCACGGCGTGCCGGATTTCGGAGTCCTGGGCAGGAACATGATCCTGGGTCTTCAATCAGGGGAAGTCTTCCCAGGAAGGTGTCTTTTTCGGGAAAAGCTTGGGCCTGTTTCATCCTGACCATAATCCAGAAAACGCTAGGTGCAGAGAATGCTAACCAGCAGAAGTTGCCACGTGTGAAAAAGGGCGGGAATGGACTCCGGAAGCGACAGTGAGCGAAGGGAGCCTCGTTGTGGGGACGTAGACTTCCGGGTGAGCGATGCAGAGGGAAGACAAAGGCTGTTGGAGCGAGGGCGCCAAAATGCGCTGGCAGCGCCAGGCACGTGAGACGACAGTCGGTGCGAAGGCAGTAGGATGATGAACAGACGTTTGAAGGAGAGGTTTTGAGGGATGCAGGAATGTTTTGGGAGGCAGCAAGGAGGGCCCTGATGGCTACGTAATTCTGGCAGTCGACCAGGTTTGAAAACGGAGTGTGTTGTTACCAAAGGGTTCAAGAAGTCGTTTCACGGCCAGGGCGTGGTGTCGAAGGTTTTGTGTCGTAACGATCGGGGGGCGCCTTAGCCTAGGAAGGGCCTTCGTTGCGGGGTTGACAGCGGGTGGCGTGACGACAGTGTGTCGTCCGGCTTGCGCCTGGATGCTGAGGCCGGCGGAGGGAGCGGCGCACCAGTGGCCTTCGTGGCGCGGGGTGGATGCGACCCAGTCCAGGGAACGGGATTTAGTGCCGATGACGTGTGGGAGATAGGCGGCATCGGGTTGGCCCGCAGGTGGCGGACAGTGTCGTGTACGATATCTCGTGCAACACCGCGGCTGACGTTAGGGCAGTTTGCGGGAGGACAAGGGCGAAGGGTCGGGCGGCGATATTCGTTCCGGAGAGGAGCGAGTTTCGTCCGGTGGGGGATGTGCTAAGTGGTTCGGTAGAAGTCTCTGGTGACCTGAAGGTCTTGCCGTGGCGATGACAGGCCCAGTGGGGCGAGAATCGGTGAGAGAATCGGTGAGCGTTTGCCCGGGGAAAGCGGAGAGTTAGGCGGTGCGACATTAGGTTTGGTGTCAGTGCCGACTGAGACGTAGGTCGGATGCCGTTCGAGAGAGAGATGATACCGGAGCTACCTGGGAAGGAAACACGACGACGTCAAACTACTACGATGATAGGGGCAACTACGTGCTGTCGTGGCGGCTAGGATGCAGAACAAGCGTGGTGATGATCTCGGGAAACAACGGGGGGCGAGCTATGATGATTTCAGTCGACTACAACGACAGGAGGCGACAAGGCACCGTCGTGTCAACTGGAACGTAGTAAGGAAGCCGTTTGGTAGTGGAGTGGTCCCGGGATGACAACGGGAAGGGAGCCATGATGTCTTCGATCCACCGGTACGACAGAAGACAACGAAGCGTTGTCGTTTCGGTTGGGATCTGGGAGGGATCCCGTTCAATAGTGGGGCGATCCTGGGAGGCAACGGGAAGTGGGCCACGATGACTTCAATCTACTGCTACGACGGGAGGCCACAAGGCACTGTCGTGCCGGAAGATGACGGAAGGGAGTCATGACGACTGTAAACCACCGTAACGACAGGGAGCAGTAAGGCGTTGTCGTACCGGCGGCGAAGTAAGGACGTCGTTCGAAAGTGAGACGATTCCGGGCGACGACGGGAAGAGGTCACGGTGACATCAATCCACTGTAGTGACGGGAGGCAACAAGGCACTGTCGTGCCGATTGAGGCCTAGAAGGGATGCCGTTCAAACGTGGGACGAACCCGGGAGACAACGGGAAAGGAGCCGCGATGATTTCCATCCACCGCAACGACAGGAGGCAACTAAGCACTGTTGTGCCGTCTGGGGCCTGGAAGGGATGCCGTTCGGAAGAGGGACGATCCCGGGAGACAACGGGAAGGGAGCCACGATGACTTCGATCCACCGCGACAACAGGAGGCAACAAGGCGTTGTCGTGCCGGCTGGGACGTAGTAAGGATGCCGTTCATGAGTGGGACGATCCCGGGAGACGACGGGAGGCAACAAGGCGCTGTCGTGCGGGCTGGGACGCAGAAAGGATGCCGTTCATGAGTGGGACAGTCCCGGGAGACAACGGGAAGGGAGCCACGACGATTTCAATCCACTGTAACGACAGGAGGCAACAAGGCGCTGTCGTGCGGGCTGGGACGCAGTAAGGATGCCGTTCATGAGTTGGACGATCCCGGGAGACAACGAGAAGGGAGCCACGACGACTTCAATCCACCGCCACGACAGAGGATACTATGTCGTGTCGGCAGGGACGAAGTGAGGATGCTTGCTGGAAGAACTACGGCGACTACGGTCCGGCGTGATGACAAGCCTGGGGACGGGAAGGGAGCCACGGTGTTTTCAATAGAGGGTGACCCAGACGACTCCAGGAGTGTCGTTGTTGTCAGTCCAAGGCGACAGGCAGTGTCGGTTGGTGGACCAAGCCGACAGAAGGGCCCGGGTGAACGGGCCCGCAGGCAGGGCGAAGGAATCCAGGGGGGAGACAGGTACAGCAGCCGCGACGGCGGCTTGAGACAAAGAGATGGCAAACCCACCGGGGTTTCCATTCTTATAGGGAGGATCGCGCACGTGCGATCGGGTGGCTGAGGCGGCCGTCGTGAACTTAAATCTCAAGGCAAGGACAGCATTGTCGAGACAACAATGCTAAAATTGACAGGTATTGTACTTTGCAGCATTAAGAAACCCCTTTGGATCATTGATGAAACGAATTTTTCGAAGTTGATTGTTAGTTTTGGAATATCACATATTTCTGCTGAGAGGATGGTCCACAATTGTTGTGCCACATAGGCGGTGCGAAGTCCAGTATTGTTGTCAGTTGGATTATGGCCTGCAATCGGAATAGCTGTCATTCAAGAATGAGGCACGTGCAGCTCACTCATGGGACGATTGTTGGGAGTTGTATTTTGGGTATTTCAAATTCAAACTGCCAATTTGGCCGGAAATTTAAATGAAATTACGTAAAGACACGAAAAGACTAAATGATAAATGCAAATTAGGCCTACTTAAACAAACTATATTGATAACAGAAAAGGGTGTTAGAAATACTTCTACGTTTGCATTTGTAAAACATCGACATTCGATCAACATGCCATTAGCTGGTGCTCTACTCAACAGTCTAGCATAATTGAGGTAAACACGCATATCGGGGTATAATTTCGTACTGCGTGTAGGCTGACTTGCATTAAAACCTCACGAAACAGTTGGTTAACTGTCAACGCAAACCTTTGTGTTAATCTTTGTTCAATGACGCATTATTATATTTTGATGTTTTATAACTACTTCGCCATTGGGGATGGGGAGACATAAATTAATGCACAAAAACGCTAAAGCGCACAAAGCAGGATGTAAAGTAAACATTCCTAAAATAAGTGAAACAAGAAAACCTATGTATGGATGGTATAAGAATTTATAGGGGTTTGGTCGTACTAACACCAATTATAGCTGACTTGCGATTCCTGGTGTTCAGCTCTGGTGATGCTTCTACATCTTACGCAGCACAATTTATTTGAATAAAAAAATCTGTTCTCGTAAGGGATCAGGTTACAAAATTAGTAGCAAGACTTACTATGATACAAACAAAGAAAAATGAAAGAGTAGGCATAAGTTACAGTTTGTTTATGAACTGAAACATTACGAAAAACGTGCACTACAGTGTTCATGATCGTTTTTTGGTTTGAAATTCTTCGTCAGCAGCATAAATATTGAAACAAGGAAATGTCCTCGAGCGCAGCGGGACTCAGCGGAATGAGCGAAGCGAGAGACTTCTCTAGTTTGTTATAACAATGCGGTAGTTCTTGTAATTTTTCCATATTTATTTCTCCATAATGGTAGGTTCAAAATAACCTTTTCTCAATTTTGAATCCTTTTGAGCTTCTTCCAAAATTTTCATTTTAATATTGAAATATTTTTAATCATAACATTGTAGTTTTTGAGGTTTTTAACTTAATTTTAGTGAGATTCTTACATCCTGTATTTTCTGATTTTCATTAACAAATAACACTCTTAAAACTTTTATTTGTATTTTTTGTATTCTAATTGTTTGTGATCTGCTCACATTTCCACATACTGGGTGGTCCACAAAAAACTGACGACCTAGTTAGCACCCCTCAAAACCAGAAGCGTACAGAAATTTTCCTTTTCCATTAGATTTGATTTCTGTTCTCTCCTGCTCCTGGTTCTGAGAGGTGCTAACTAGGTCGTCAGTTTTTTTGTGGACCTCCAAAAATATTGGGCCGTCAGTACTTTGTGGATCACCCTGTATTTCTAACATGTACCTTAATTACTTATACGCTATGTCAATATTTATGACCTGTACCTTATTAATTACTGATAAAATCCAAGCATGATAAACCAAGTGTGTACGTAAGCATTATTCATAGCTGCATAAGTCTATAGCCAACTAAGGTACGTCACAAAAAGAATAAAATAGCCTCTTTGATGTTTTCTACCATATCCAACTATGAAGATGTTGCCTGTTCAAGTCAAAAGTCTCCCACCATAAGTGCCGGAGCCAGGGGGGGCCATGGCCCCACCACTTTTTGCTGGGACCAATATTAGCCCCCTCAGTTTTAATAAATCGGGAAAAAGAAAATTATTTTTAGTTATCTTTTCATTTTAACGTTGGTCTAGCATTTTAATTTCTGTTTTTATAAATACATTAATAACCCTAGATTCGTTACAAAAGGATGCAAAGTGACGAGGTACATGAATCGAACACGATACGTTGCTTTGCACTAAGCAAAACTACGTAAAGAAAAGGCTGTATTCAACGTACCAGTATCGTAAATGAAACTTGCGTTATTTTAAAGTTAAATCTTCTAAAGTTATTTAGGTTGAGGCTATAGTAATTACTATACGTCTTATAATACAACCTGAAATGTTCATTAATTTTATTAAAAATGTTATGAATAGTGGAATAAAAAATCTGGCAATACTACCAACTGTACCTTGCCCCCTTCTAGTGGCGATCACAATCTTGCGATCCGTCCCTACCCCCCCCCCCCCTCTCCCTGCCATTCTGGCTTACTACTATAAAAATAAATTGGAAATTAAGCCATCAGCGAAAATCATACACTAGGAATACTAGTACAGCAAACCACCTATATGCACTTTCAATTCGTGTGACGCGGAATCAACTGATGTGACTGACGTACTAGAATTCATTCGTAGGTATGTACATATTTCCGGAATAGGGGTAAATTCTAGCCCTCCCCCCCCCCCCTTACGCTCCCTGTTAGAAAACGTATGATCACTTTATTTTTATTGTGTGATTACTTTTCTTGCTTTACATAATGTATGTTTCATAAAAAAAAGTTTTGAAGAAAATGGCAATTATAGATTTTTCCAATGGTTTTTAACCCCTCAGCTCATATTTTTTTTGCGGTTGGGGGGGGGGGGGAACGGGAGACTCTTGGTTCTTGTTCCCTGCACTGCCCCTCCCCCCCAGCCCTCATCCCCGTTACTTAACTGCTGGCATTTGGCCCCCTCACTTTTGTAAGGGTAGAGGCACCCCTATCCCCCACCGCAAAAAAATAAATAGATGCCTAAAAAAATCTGGAAACTAAAAATTTTCGTAATTCAGTATGGTAGAAAACATCAGACTATTTTGCTCTTTGCCTGACCTTTCTAAATCAGGTGTGGACTTATGAAGCTGGCAATAGTGCATCACACTTAAATGGTCACCACAGTCGACATGGTTGACATTATCCATAGGATTTCAATGGTAATATTTTCTTTGTTTTAAGACCTTCCCATTGCTGTATTGCTTGACAACCCCACCCATTCCATACAGAATTTAGTTACCCTGCTTAGAAGGAGGGCATGCACCTGAGAGGGGAGGGCACATCTCGTACGAAGTGATAAGATTTCCCTACCCAACACACAGACACATACACATACAATTCGTAGTTACATCCTTATTCATTCACAGACTACAAGGGTCGCCCTGTAATTTTAAGGCACCCTGTATGTATCTTAGCAAATGGTATGGTTAATGGAAATAACAAAAATAGGCATTATTTAAGAACAAGGAATGAGGAAAAAGTTAGGAATATTTCCAACCAGGAATTCAATGACAAGAGCAAGAACTCTTTGAGCACTCCTACCACAAACTCAAAACTACGCATCGAGTGGTTTAAAAAAATAAATGCTAAAAAGAACTAAAGCAACAATTAACAAAAATGGCCAATTATACGCTTTGCTCGCCAACGCTGTGCAAACGAATGTGTCACTGACACAACCTTAACATAGATAAGATAACATTATCTGATTCTACCTTGGTCGCCACTAGCACCTCGTTCCTCAAAATTTAGTTTGTAAAAAGCACAATGGAACTTTATAATTGGTTCTACAAGCAATGGGTAAGTTGGACATTATGTTTTATAAGATTTTACTTGTTTAAAGCTAACCTGCACAAATTTAATACAAACAGTAGTATGCTTAGACTTGCCTTGAGCATGTCATTGGAAAATCGGCGAGAGGAATGCTTCCATCTGGAGCTCGACTCAAAATACAAACAGTGACAGCCCCCCCCCCCCCCCCAAAAAAAAACACTATCACAACACACAGGAAGACTCGGTATTTTGTGTTGAACCCCTGTGATCAGGCGAACAGTTGCCTTCTATTCACAATGTGTTAACACATTTTCATTTTACCTCGATTTCCCTGCCAGAAAAGCATCTGCTGTTAAACAAACCATAAATCTGCACCATTAGTCTCACAACACAGACAAGGACGTTTATCGTTCACTGCAGTCATTAAAGGGTTGATATTCAGTCAACTTCTTGACTTTGATTTTAGCCAACATTGAATTGCTTGACTTTTGATTTCGGCCAACATCGAGCTTCTTGACTTTGTTTCGGAACTTCTTGACTTTGAATTTGGCTAACACTGAATTACTAGAATTCAATTTCACCAAACATTAACTTACGGTGCGTTGAATTCAGCCAACATTGAATTTGGCCAACAAATTTGTTGCTTTGAATCCGGTCAATAATAAATTTGTTACTTTACATGCAACCAAGCATTCTTGAAACAACCAATCTTAAATTTGTTGCTGTAATATTAAAAAAAAATACGTTTTGAAATTTCATTCTGAGGCGTTAACGACTCCACTACACTACCTCCTGGGAGGTAACACATTGCAGAATAGACGAACTAGCTAGTTTCAAGGCGGAAGGTCGGTCACTCCCTGACAACAGTCCGTAGTCTGTATACACGGCGGTCCACAAAAATCTGACGACCCAAGATTTTCTAAGTATAATTTTTTTTTTAGTTAGCACCCCACAGAACCAGGAGAGGACAGGAGGAAATCTTCCCGTTTCATTAGATTTGATTTCTGTCCTATCCTGGTTTTGAGGGATGCTAACTAGAAAAAGTGGACTTATTCGTCAATTTTTTGTGGACCACCCTGCATTACATCAGAGTCAGTTTGAACTAGTTCCTCAAGAGGAAGTGTTCCCAGTTTCAGTAACAATTGGAAGCTGGGAAATGAGCCAACGTCTCGACAGATTACACATCAGTTCCCACTGAGCCCCTAGTGGGAATGGAAGCTGTTAACCGAGACACAAGATTATCAACAACGGAACTTGATCTCCCTAACATTAGCGTACAAGCTGGCAAAAATGCAAGGTAGTCTGGCATCAATCGTCCGATCGTGACGATACTTTCGTGCACAGCCTAAGGGCTGGATTTGACACTAAGACAGGCTTATAACAACCCGCTCGAATGTTAATCCAGTAGCAGTCGCCACTTGGCCAGTAGACCATAGAAAGCACTCACCATTTCACAATTTCTACTCGCCACATACAATACATCGTTTTTCTAATTTAGGCATTTCTGAAATTGCAAAATTTTCTTTAACCCCAGTATCAATGCAGAAAAAGCAGTAACGTTGCCCTTAAAAATCTTAGCATAATGCCGCAAACCATTCGTCTACAACTTGTACGGTTCCCGAGATATGGCTCTTTCAGTGTCTATTTCTAGAGTCTATTGCTTGTCGCCATTTTGGCGAGTAAGGCTAGGTTCCAAGACGTCAACGGCCGATTTCCATTCGCCAAATGGCGAGCGGCGACCGACATTGGAGAAGGTTGGCACCTTCAAGGCTCGCGAACAAGTCGCAATTTACAAGAAACTTGTGTCCTAACAGAAAGTATTATCGCAAGATTGAATGAGTGCTTTGTAGTGTTGCACGGTATTAAGATTTTGCAGTACGGTACGGTTCTGAAAACGGCGGTCTACGGTAATATCACGGTAATTTAGGAAATAATTTTGCGTCGTTATCCACTTGAGCACAAAAAAAAATCAAATACGGTTCTTAGCCTTTAATTTTTTTTTTACTAAATAGCGGAACTTCGCTTTCATCTTGATGGGATGCTGCGACATCGACCATAAATACAAAATCGCTCATCGACCATAAATACAAAATCGCTCGTATGCGCTCGTTACTGAAGAGCTGCTCCCTCCCTAATCCCCCCCCCTTCCGCACTGTGGGCAAGCAGTGGGGTCGGATTTCACTCGCTCGTGCGAATTTCACACTTTCGCATGCACCTTCGTCAGCACCATAATCACAGTAATACCGCTGCTACGGTAATACCGTGGGCTAAAAATACCGTGGGTAATACCGTGGGTAATACCGTGCCTAACTAAAGAAGAATATGGAGCCCCGCACAAACGGTTTCCGCTTTTTAGCTTGTTGAAGCCAGTCTGGTTTTGTGCTCGTTTATTACCGGCATCTCACTCATGTCATTGGCCAATGACGCTTAAAATATAATGCTACATCTATATTGCAATATGAATTAATGTCAGTATACAACAAACTGACACCAGAGGGCACCTGAGCTCCAGACCTCTAACTCTGGGCCAACTTACAATTAGCTCGAGCGACTCTTCTGCAATCCGGGTAATGGAAGCCACGGACAGGTGCATGTCGTCCTTAAACAGGCTACCTTCACGGGTTGCCCGTTCTTATGCGGATTACCATTTTAATCAGCCGAATACGAACCAGTAACCAGGCAACCACCAATTGTTGACGTTACCTAAACTGAACCAGTAAAAAAACAAAACCAAAATGCGCCCCACGCCACAACAATGAATACTGCTATCGAAAGACAAGAAAAAACAGCCAATAGGTCAAAAATCCAGTGTTATAATGTTCCCCAGCTTTCTGCGACGCAGTTTTGTAGCCTAAACATTTTTCTGCAGGGTTAATTTTTCCGGTGTTGGAATTTTTCAAGGAAACAAGCCCTTTGAAGTGACAATGGCAAAGCATTAAATTCATTAAAAAAACCTTTCTATAACTCCACCCCCCCCCCCCCATTACTTTATCCACAGTAACATTTTTTTTAAATGCTTGTAAAAATAAGCACCGTACATGGCAACTAAAACTGATTTTTTTTAAATGTCCTTGTAATCATGTATCCTGCAGGAGGGCCACTCAAATCACGTATCACACGTGCCCAGCCCACACTTTCAAAGTACCATCAGATTCCCCCCCCCCCTTCCTCCATGCCCAGTCATCGTGAAAAACGGGTTGTGTCGCCTCCTACCTACTTCCTTCCTCCACGATATTAGTCCTAAAATTACCAGCGAGCTGCAGTTTTTCTTATGCATTTGCAAGCCACGTTTGTTTAAAAATGTACGTTAAATTTTTTTATTTTATTTTTATAAATAACTTCAAAATGGGAGGAGCTAGTGACATGTGGTTTGCACCATTGAAAAACTGGCAAAAAAAA
The DNA here is from genome assembly GCA_023313725.1 of Lithobius niger. NCBI lineage: Eukaryota > Metazoa > Arthropoda > Chilopoda > Lithobiomorpha > Lithobiidae > Lithobius > Lithobius niger. The sequence continues at coordinate 14,671 of JAHWFP010047241.1, read as the reverse complement.
GGGTTAAAATGGTGTATTTCAATGTCAAAATCGGTCAATATTTAGAGAAATTATCGTTGTTTCCGCATTACCGAAAAAAAGTGCGGCTTACGATAAAAAAAAATTGACAGCGATTATTTTCAGCGACCGCCCGGAATTTTCTGCGACGTACGTCGCACGTCGCAGCACTTTCTCACACGGGGGTCAAAAATAAAGTTTGGTTATAAATATCCTTATAGCCATACTCTTGCAATGGATAACTTCTCACGTCCCATTGTGGCAAAAGTATGGCTGTAATCTATACACATCCAGAAAGATCGGTGGCTGAGTAAAGTGGTTACCAGAGCGGCAAAACGTTTCCGAGTTTCACTCTTCCCACTGGTTTTCTTTGAAGCGCTTCTTGCTTTGCAAAATTTGTTTAGCAGAACTGCGTAATGTTACCAGATCTGGAAAAAGACCCCAACACCCAACACATTCTTTTTTCGTGTTTTGTTAACGTGCTTCTAATAAGAAAAGAGTTCTCAATAGTACGCTTAACTCGAACCAGCGGTGTATATAAATAATTTTTTTGAAGGTTAAGGGAGTGGCGGCATCAAGTCTTTTTTTCAAGGCAAAAACACAAACTGCGGTGACCCGCACATAGTGGCCATTACAACCTTCAACAAATGTGAATCGTGTGGCACTCGCCTTTTGGCCAGTAGCTGTTAATATTCGCTCGCCGTTGTCTATTTTACTCACTCGCCATGTAGAAATAGTTTTAACAGGTGTGTTGCTACTTAATATTTAAACATTGTTTTCAGTAATCTAACTCGCCAATCAGGTAAAGAAGGTAGTAACAATATTGCATGCTTGGTTGGCTAGCCATTGTAATTCTGCACGCAACGACGCAAATCGCTTGTTTCTGGCTAGTACGGTTTCCGAGATACGACAATTTCAGCATCAGGGTTTGTTCATCAGTCGCTATTATGGCCAGTAGGGCTAAAAATCAAGTCGCCAACTCTTGAATTTCCCTCGCCATTTGGTGAATGGCGACTGACATTGGTGAAGGTTGGTGGCCAAATTTTAGTGTGCTGGGAGCTTTTTTTTCTTTTGGTAAAGGTGTGGGAAGGGTTACCACCTCAAAATTTCTTGTTTTCCATTACATAATGTCGGTGGGATTGCAAGAAGTTTATCATGTATGTACACTGTAATGGAGAACAACAAATCGTGGAGTGGTAACTCCTTCCTCCAACACCCCACCATAAATTGGAAAAAATATGTTCTGCGAACAAAGTGTCCGTGGAATTACAAGAAGTTTGTGTACGAAAAAAATTGCAACTTCGTTCAGTACAAGTGTGGGGGGGGGGGGGGGGGGGGAAGAGTTCCCCTACAAAGGCAAAGAGGACACACCCCCCCCTGTAAGAAGAATGTACTGTATGGCATTATGACCTTCGTTGTAGAGAGTGTTTTCTCACTTTTTCTGCTGTAAAATTGTTACTTTCGGAACTTTTTGGGGGAACTTCATTGCTTCTAAATGGGGAAAAAGCAAGTTTTTTATAATTTTTTAACCAACAGGAAGCATGAAACGGCCCCGTGAAATTAATTTCTGCATGAAACTCTCATCCTGCCTGGCAAAATTGGAGCTAATGGAACTAACCTAAATAATTAGCCTAAAATAACAACGCAGCAACTAATGAAATACTGTAACATAGCGAATTCTTGTGTGGTTATTCTTGGTTAGGTCGGTTGTCTTTCCTCATATTTTCCAAGTGGGATGAGAGTTACGAATTACACCAGGCCGGTTTATGCTGTTTCTTGGCTATAAAAAAAAACAAAAAAACTGGCGTTTATAGGTTTCCTTGTTGGTACAGGTTTTTTTTTTATGGACAATACAAATAAGTAGGCCCTAGTCTTAACTTTTTATAATATCACGAACCGGGGGAGGGGGACAAAAGTAGTATACGGATGCATTTACGCCATCAATGGCATTTATGCCTAATTAAGCTTAAACGGTAACACCATGCTGCTAAAATAAAAAGGCGGTTGTTACTTCGACCCCCCCCCCCCCCCCCCCCGGGGGTCGAAATAGCAACTGAGACTCGGAGGCGCTACGCGTACGCCCGGTTCAAGCAATCACTTCCAAATAAAAATACCAACCTAATACATGAAACTCGTCACCAAGCTTTCTCAATAAACACTCTTGTTATCCGCCAATATTACTTAAAGCACAGCTGGATCCCAAAATTAAAACATCGAACTGCGAACAATTTTCACCGGCTGTCTTTACAGGAACTAGTCATCGCTCCCCTGTGACCTTGATCGAGCCAATGTGACTGAGTCACGTCTTTGTAGCGCAATTAGTACGCATGGTTTTCGGTGGCGTTGAAAGGCGAACGAACGGATGTGGCCAAGGCGACACTACCGCCATCCACTGTATTTAAAACGAAACCGAAAACTATCTCAAGCATGATAGCCCCTCTAATTTCATAACGTTATTGTTGTAGTCAGAACACTAGGTCAGTTTCATTTTTTTTTAATGGACAAAGAATCACCTGCTGAATAATGCTTTCCTCTTCCATTTTTGTGGCAAACGTACCGTTTGGCCGTGGTGAAGGTCCAAAGTTAGCACTACGCGAGTTAGGCGTGACTTCATCTTGTTGCCGGCAGGCAGCCTCGAGGCAGACGGCGCCGCGCAGGAAAGCATGGAACTGGGCAAGTCCAGCAAGCAACCATTTCATTACCTCAAGTGAAATGCCGAAGCCGGTTCCTAACCTATCCGACAACAACAACAAAACCACACGAAACTGACAATAACAACCCACTTATTTGAACTGTTTACGGGGAAAAAAAGATCAGCTGGGAGCATGGAAGAAAACGGGCTCTCGTCCGTCAGCACAAAGAGTTCGGCTTTCATTTATTGCTGACGGCCAAACAAAGCCTTTGCCCCACTGTTAAATAAGGATTGTATTTGCATCACTGAAATGTAGGAAATTTATAACATTTTTTGTGAGCAGTTTGCAGTAGTCTGCACAGTGGATGATGGGAAAATACCGTCAAAAAGTCAGTCCAATATTTGTATCGTCCCATTAATTGTGGACAGTTCAATGTTGAAAGATGTTTTTCTGACCTTTAATAAGAAGTCGGCTGCAGGGCCTGATAAATTACGAGTTTTTGGCTTATATTGCCGAGGTTATTCAACCAATCCTTTTGATATTATTTAACAGAAATTTAGAGAAGGGATATGTTCCTCCAATTTGGTTGAAAGCATTTATCACCCCAATCTTTAAAAAGGGAAGTAGAGCATTACCGTCAAATTTTCGCCCTATTAGCATCACTTCCCATTTGTTGAAATTATTCGAGCGTATCTTGATCAAACATTTGGTTACCTTTTTGGACATTTACAGTTTATTCGAAAGTGTGCAGCATGGGTTCTGGCAAAGTTTGTCAACTGTAATCAATTTGCTTAACTTCTACGATGTAGTTCTTAACTGGTGGGATCAAAGAAAGTCAGTTGACATTATCTTTTTTGATCTCGAAAAAGCAAAGAAGGTTAGTAGGTTCAAATTGGAAATCAAACTTTAAAAAGTTGGTATTGTGGGTAATAATGCATCCTGGATTATGAAACGACTCTCCAACCGTTCTATTGCTGTTGTATCAGAGGGCGAACAGTCAAATTGGAAAGACATTTGTAGTGGGCTGCTCCAAGGGTCGGTGCTGGCACCTGTTCTGTTCTTCATTTTTATAGCCGATTTTTGTGTTCTTCCCTGGGTGCTCAGTTCCAAATTCGCAGACGACACAAAGACGGCAAGACGTAGTTGCCACGAAAGAAGACTGTACTGCCTATCAAGTTGCTTTAGATAAAGCTGTGAAATGGACTCGTATCTGGCAATTACCCATTACCGAAATAAGGTAACGTGCCTTCATGTTGGGCAGGATAACCCCTTTCCCAGTATTTTGTGGACAGGGAACCCATTATTGATGTACCATGTATGAGAGATTTGGGGGTCTTAATTGATGAAGCATTCACTTTTTCCCAGCATGTTACCTCAATTGTGCAAAAGGCGTATGCCATTGTTTACCTGTTGTATCGTACAATAGAATCCAGAGAACCCTTGTTTTTGTGACGCTTTAAAAATCCTTGGTAGTTCCATCCCTTGAATATGGAATCTCATTTTGGGACCCATTGTTCCACAAAAACTTTGTTATATTGGAAAATGTGCAGCGTAGTTTGACTAAAAAGATTCGTAATGTTTAATTTAAACGACCTTCGTTTACGACGCCTAAACTTACCATCACTGAAATGGCGTAAGCAGCGGGGTTGTCTAATTTGAATGTACAAAATATTACATGGATTTATTCCAAAACGTGTTAACACCTTTTTTGAACTTAATGAGAGTGGAGTGAGGACGAGAGGTACTACCTTTTAACTCGAGGTTTCAAACCCCCACTACAATGCTGTGCGTCACTCATTTGCGTTTAGATGGGTAAATCAATGGAACAGCCTCCCCCAAGATATGGTTGGGGCACTGACTGTTTGCAGTTTCAAAAACAAGTTATCAAGTATCAGTATGACAGACTGCCCCTGTGTTTGGCTGTGTTGGTGTTATGTTAACTTTTTGTATAGTGCTAAAAAGAAAAAGAAAAAGGAAATAAAAGGGAAATGTTAAAGGTGGAAAAATATATAAAATTTATATAAATACCTTTTTGCAGGATAAGGTAGAAAAGAAATTGAAGCTTTTTGCTTCTGTCTAGTTTTTAGTGGTTACTATTATTGTCTTGTCTTTTTTTTTCCTCTTCAATTGTTAAGTTAGACGAGGTTCGTCACATTCCCCAAAGGGAAACAGACGACCAATGCTTGTTAAATACGTAAATAAATAAAATGTTGTTCAGCTGATCATTTTAGGTCATTCTAGCGCAACGAAAAGCTAATCGGAGAGGAGTCGGTATTCTTCCGATAAGCCATAAAATCTGTCATGTGCACTGCGACCTAGCTTTCAACCTTGGATTAATAACTACACTTCGTTTCAACCGTGTATGGTTTTTTAAATCGCTCCACACGCGGCGTGCTTAAAAAACCGCAGTACGACTATCGCCAGACTTTGGTGCCTAGCCCCTGCCATGCAAACGATTGCCAAATTGCGTGTCCTAACATGTTTCCACCACAGGTGCTCGTCACAAAATAAGAGTAGGCCGGCAGAACGAAAAAAAACGGTAAAGTAAAAAGATATCACCAACTCGGTCGGACAATCAGTTTAACCTTTGATGAACGTCTATCAAACGACCTAACAGTACAATAACGTCATAATGGTTTTCTTTTCTATAACGTAAAATAGTATTAAGAGCACAAATGTAAACAATTTAAAGCAAAATAGGCCTAAATAAATCTTGCAGCAGACAACACGTAACTTCAGGTGTTTACAAATGGATTTGTGACTCAAGTTTTAAAAGTTATACACACAATCATTCATTAAGACTCACTGTGCAAGACTCAGTCCTATCTTGACAAGATGATCTACTAAGACAAAAATCATATAATGCACTACGGCTGTGAAAAGACAAGGCCACGTATCTTCCACCGTCTCTCGAATCCAACCCATTTTACACGACCAATCTCAAAAATGGCGGCTCTTCCCTCTCGAACTAGTACGCAAGCGCGCAAAAAAATTACACAAAAATTTAATTCAACTCGTAAAGAGTACAATTTATTACATAAAAAATCATTAAACAACCAATTAAGAGAAAGATCGGGTCAAAAGAAGGTTTATTGACTAAAAAACTTAATTATAATTTTATGTGCGAGAGAGGCGCAGGACAGCGGCGAGAGATCCCGGGCTAGGCACACGAATCGCGTACATGCCGGAACACTCACGCCACCCTGCGAGCGCAGCGAGCAAGCGAGCGATAGTGAGTGATGATGATGCTATGGGCTTCCCTTTTATAACAGAGTGCGGCCAAAGCTGCAATGCCCTCCCGTCCACTGAAAACCAACCAAAACAACCTCAATCCACTCCCCCTAATCCATACCCCTCCTATTCCACCATCCCAAGGAGCCATCTTACAGCCTCCTCACCCTCCCCACCCCTCCACCCAAGGAGCCATCTTACAGCCTCCTCCCCCTCCCCCCCCCCCCATTCATCTCGACCTCTGAGGTCCTCCAAACCCCGGCACTCAATTAACACATGCTCCAACGTCTCGTCCACCTCCCCGCATATCCCACAAGTCGTATCCTCATCTTCCCCACCAGCCCTCCACATCAAATCCCTGGTATCCAGTGAGCCCGCCCTAGCCCTAAAGAACAGAACACTCCCCCAAATACCATTTCTCCCACCCCATCCTCCTTTCCTCCTCACGATACCTCGACGTAGTCGACTTTTTTTCCATATCACGAGTCCACTTCTCCACCTCCACATCTTTAATCCCCTTCCTCCTGCCCCTTCTACCCCCAATTCCTCCCCCTCCCACCCGAACAAACTTCCCCGCCAGCCTTCTCGTCGCCTCCACCCATTTAGTACTGCACCATCTCGTCACATACTCATACACAGTACGCACAATGGCACCCTCCTCCACTACAAAAATGGTTAACGACTTAAAAAGGCTTGTTGTTTCGGCCCTTCAACTAATCCCAAGGGATCACGACGGCCATCTTTCCCCCCAACGGGAAATTACGGCTATTCACGACAGCACCGCAGACAAACCGGAAGTTGTACCGGAAATGCTTCTTCAAAACACGATTCCGATGTCTTCGAAAACCAGTCGCCCCTCTGTGCCCACTGCTCAATTTTCTGGATTTAATGGTGGTAAGCCCCTGAGTACAAAAACGTACGCACAAAAAGTACAAACTAACTCTGCAGTTGTTGACAAACGTAGCACCGCAGAAACTGACTCGGCGATTTTCGAAACCGAAACTATAAACTCTCAACAGCAGCGCAGCAAAGCCTATCCCATGCGTGACCCAACGATTAAAAATCATGATGCAAGCAAAACAAACCAACCTCCTAAACGAAGGAGCGCCAACCAAACACCCCCCAAAACTACCCAGATGTATGGGAGCAATGCTAACACAAACATCACTGCTGTTAAGCCTGCAAAACGAGGAGCTTTCATTTTTGTCAGTAGATTTCAGGAAAACGTTACGGCTGCTGACATTTACAACTACTGTGCTGTCACACCTAACATTGATGAAAATCAAATACGTCAGACTGCAAAACTAAAGCCCAAATTCCCTGGTTATGCTTCGTTCTTCTTAGAGGTGGCTTCATTGTCCTTAAGTAGTTTTCTGAATCCTGATATCTGGCCTAGTGGTATAGTGTTTTCGTTACTCCGACAAAGAAGTTGGCATGCTAATGTTACTGAAAGGTTCATGCCAACACACGTATTACCTAGTGCTGATCCACTCCCAGCCCTTGTTAACCTTAACCCCACATTCACAGACCCAAGTAATATCTCCCTCCCCGTCAAACCCCTAGCCCAGCCCAACAATACTCCCAGCCTCAATATTTGTAGTCCTAACTCTGCAACACCTACTCCCCCGCTCATTGATACCTCTAACCAAGGCAACCCTAAGCCTTCTAACTCTAACCCCAGGACTCCACCTACAGTGCCTCCCAAACCAAGTTCCCCATCCCACTCTATCTCCCCCAACCATGTTCCCTCCCCCTGACGCCCAACCAACCATCAACCTATTGCCAACCCGATTATTGACTACCCACCCCATTTCCCCAGTACCCCGAGCCAAAGCCGCGATGTTACCGTATGCCATACCAGCCACAATGACCATACCCAACTCTCTTTTATGTACACTAATGCTGAGGGATTGTCTAGCAAACGTCATGAATTTATCACCGTGCAATCTGACATTTGTGCCGATATAATTTGCATCAGTGAAACTCATTACAAGCCTGAGTCTTGTGATGACTTTGACTACCTATCTGATTTCACTACATTTCGGGCTGATCGTTCCACTCGGAGGAAGGGTGGAGTCGCCATTAGTGTTTGTAATGCTCTCCAGCCCACACTGCGATCTACCTTTTCTAGTCAAACCAGCAACTGGGAAGCTGTTTGGTGCAATTTTATGCTCCACGGTGAAACACATACCATCGGCTGTGTCTATAATGGCACTCTCTTTGACAATAATATTCCAGCGTTCAACTGCTTTCTCGAAATGCTCCACCAGGAACTTCTCATTAACCCTAATAGGACCATAATCTGCGGCGATTTCAACTGTTCCAGCATTGATTGGGAACTGTACTACTCTAATGATGACGCTGCCACTCGCCTCCTACAAGTTATCAATGATAATTTCCTGACTCAGCACATTAGTCTGCCAACCCGTGCTAGAGGTGGAGATACTCCCTCCCTTCTCGATCTACTACTCACTAGTGATGACATCACCATTGATTCCCTTCGTCACCTTCCACCATTCGGCAAATCTGACCATAGCGTCATTATCTGGAAAATCAAGAGCACCAATTTTAACCACCGCTATACCCATCCTCGACACAACTTTAGTGCTGCTGACTGGGACCTCATAAACGAAACCATCAGCAACATCGATTGGAGATCCAGATTTGCTGGCTCCACGTGTAAGCAAGCTTGGGATATCCTTCGAAACTTCCTTACTGACCTGTGTAGTACCCACATTCCTGTGAAGAAAAACGGCCCAAGGAGGGCTAAATCGCCTCCTTGGATGGATTACAACATCAGGAAACTTGTCAACCTTAAAGGTAGGCGGTGGAAGACTTACAAGACCTACCCTACACCAGAGAACTGGACATCATTCACTGAGACCCGCAATCAACTCACTGACAACATCCGCAATGCGAAAGTTTCATTTGAACAACAGCTGGTTTCAAAATGCAAAAGCAACAGTAAGCTTCTATATTCTTATATCCAGAGCAAGAGCAAGAATAAACCTTCTATCCACATTAAGCAAGACAATGGACCTACGGTCATCAATCCCCAAGATGTCGCCAACGAACTGAACCAATACTTCAGTTCCGTTTTCAGTAATGCTGGACCTACTCAACTACCTGATGTGCTCATGCAAACTAATGCACTCTCAGCTATAAACGTCAGTGAATGCACTGTGCGCCGCTTGTTGCAGGACTGCGACCCTTCTAAATCCCCTGGTCCAGATAATATTCACTGTGCCATGCTTAGAGCTTGCGCTGCCACTATTGCTACACCGCTTACCATTGTTTTCCAGAAGTCTTTTGCTGAAGCGATCGTTCCCGATGACTGGAAAAATGCCAACATTATCCCCATCTTTAAGGCCGGTGACCGCCAAAGTTCAAAAAATTATCGCCCCATCAGCCTGACATCTCAAGTGGCTAAGCTCCTTGAGAAGTTGGTTAAAAGCCAACTCTACAACTACTGTGAAACTAACAGCTTAATCAGCGGGAGGCAGCATGGTTTCCGTGCGGGGTACTCTTGTCAAAGCAATCTTCTTGAGTTCTTTGGCTACCTGTCAAATGCTGTTGATGAACATATCCCCTGCGACGTTATTCTCCTCGATATCCAAAAAGCCTTCGACACTGTTCCCCACAGCCTTCTTCTCAGAAAACTCGAGAACTTTGGTATCACTGGCAACCTACTACATTGGCTTAGAAGTTTTCTCTCAGGCCGCAAACAACGAGTGGTTTATGAAGGGCGTGCCTCAGACTGGGCCCCTGTTCTCAGTGGTGTTCCACAGGGAACAGTTTTGGGCCCCCTGCTTTTCCTACTCTTTATCAATGACCTTCCAGACCTTGCTAAATCACAATGTAGTCTCTTCGTTGACGATGAGAAGTTGTTCAAGAAAACTCCTCACGCCGAAGATTGTGCCATCATCCAAGATGATCTCAACCAGATCAGTAACTGGGCCCTGAACAATGGCATGAAGTTCAATGCTAACAAGTGTGAAGTGCTTCATGTTGGTCCCAATAACCTCCATGCTGCCTATTTTCTTGGAACTGAGCAGCTCCCTGAAGTCCTTGAGGCCAAATCACTTGGTGTGACGTTTACCTCAAATCTTAAAGTCACCAAGCAATGTGCTATTGCTGCTCGCCGTGCTAATATGCTGCTTGGCCGCATCAAGAAGCATTTTTCCTTCTTCAGCACCACCTCCCTTAAAACACTCTACACTTCATACATCAGGCCACACCTTGAATACTGCATTCAGGTATGGAGCCCTCAACTTATTAAAGACCAACAACTCCTTGAGCGCGTTCAGAGGCGTGCTACCAAGCTTGTGCCAAGACTGCGAGCACTTCCATACGATGCTAGGCTCAGGGAGCTTGGCCTTACGAGCCTTCACGACCGCCGCATTAGAGGTGACCTGCTCCACACCTACAAAATTCTGAGTGGGATTGATCGCACCGAAGCTAATCGGTTCTTCACTTTGGCCCCCTCCGTTGGCACTCGTGGACATCGCCTCAAGTTACAACGCACACGTGTGAATACCAATGTCGGGAAGCACTTCTTTTCATATCGCGTGATTGACCACTGGAACCGGCTTCCTCATAATGTGATTGAAGCCAGATCTGTTAATGGCTGGAAGGCAGCCTATGACAAAATACTTTCTGCCAAGCAGTGAACTGTCTCTGCTCATCCAACCATACAAGCTTGGCTTTGGTTGTGTATTTTGTTTAAGTTTTAAGTTTAAGTTTAAGCTCCCTAACCCTCGTATCAAACTCAATCTTCGCCACCACCTCCCTCGACTCAAAACCAGACCAGCCCATTTCTCCGGTCACCACCTCTCCAGCAGTAAACCGATTAGCTCCCAACGCCCACCTCCCCAACTCCCCTTGGTAGCGCTCCATCTGCCTCCAACATTCCCTACCATACACCAACACTCCTCCAGCAAACATCACACCCGAGACCGCCACCGCCTTCCAGAGCACCCGAGCAATCTCATACCTATTATATCCCCAAAGAGCAACTTTCTTGATCATGCCCTTGACCCTTCCCGCTTTACACCGCACCTTCTTTTCCATCAACTCCAGGTAGTTCGGCTTCACACACAACATCACCCCCAGATACTCGTACTCCTTCACCCTCCTCACTTGCACCTTTCCCATCCTCAAGATCTCTTCTCCTCCCCCTCCATCTGCCTACTGGTCTTCCCCCCTACCAAAAATCATGTAACCGGATTTCTCGCTGCTGAACTCCATCCTCCTATCTACTCCCCACTCCGCACAGACATTAAGCAGCTGCTAAAGCCCCTCCTTCCCCTTTTCCAGTACCCCAATATCATCCGCAAACGTCAGCACTGCAGTACGGACTCCCGCCTCCCCCGCCTTCCCCCAACTAAAACCCCTATCCGACTCTATCAACATCTTCTCCAACCCTCTCAAAAAAACCAGGAAAAGCAAAGGAGACATCGGGCACCCCTGCCTTAACCCCCTCTTACTAACAACCCAGTCAGACTGTACCCTCCCCACGAGGCCACATACATTCCCCCCTCATAAATCCTCTCAAGAAGACTGATAAATCCCTCCTCCACTCCTAAAATCCGAAGCTCCCTCCACAGCATCCCCCATCTAACCCCATCATAAGCCTTGGCAATATCCAGAAAGGCCACCCACAAGCTTCTCCTTTCCTTCCTCACAACCTCAATTGCCTGCGTCACCACAAAAAGATTGGCCTTAACTCTCCTCCCCTTTCTAAACCCATTCTGTACATCTCCCAGCAACCCTCTCCCTTCAAGGTCTGTCCTCAACCTACTCGTTAGAATACGCACCTTATAAACCGCACTCGTAATGGCCACCGGCCTATAGTTCTCAATCCTACCTCTATCCTTCCCCTTCCCCTTATATACAAAGTGAATCCTCACCTTCTTCCAGCTCTCCGGAACCACTCCCCTTGCAGGATCGCATTCATAGCCCTAATCAGCCTTCTCCTACCCTTGACACCCAGACCCTTCACAAGCTCACCCACCATATCATCTTCCCCCGCAGCTTTCCCCTCTCTCACGAAGGTCAGGGCTTCCTCAAATTCTCCCACCGTAATATCTTCAAGCACATTTCCCACCTCCCCCTCCCTCTCCTCTACCCCCACCTCCTCCTCCCCAATCTCACATAGCTCCCTCAATACTGCAGTCAACATATTTCGAACATTCCCCACATCTTCACCATCATCCCCTCCTCTCCCTCCATCCTCAACCCGGACCTTCTCCTTCACAAACCTCCAGAACTTCTTCCCCGCTTCCCTCCCCTCCCCTCGCCACTTCCCTAGCCAGTTTCAAGTTAAATTACCCGATCTTCCTAGCCACCACTTCCCCTGCCTCCTTCTTACAAGCCAAATAATCCTTCCAGCATCTTGCGCTTTCCCCATCATTAACTCTCCCAACTCATCTCCTCCATGCCCTACAGGCCTCCTTTCTCCTCTGAATAGCCCCCTTCACTTCTACATCCCACCATCCCTTTCCCCTACCCCCCTCCCCCCGTGTCCCCTTCCCAAGATGTTTCTCCGCGACCTTAAGCATCTCAGTCTCCCAAACATTGTATCCCTCCTCCCACCCTTCCACCTCCTTCTCGACCTCAGCACCAAAAAAATCGAGCAACTTCAGATCCCTGATTGCCCATCTCTTCCTACACTCCCTCCCCTCCCTCAGCGGAAAAACTCCCCCCCCCCCTCCCCCTCAACCTCCACTCAGCCCAGAACAAGCAATGGTCCGAGTCCACTCCCCATCTACCCTCAACATCCACCCCATATCCCTCTCCCACCCCCCACCCTCCTCATCCCACAACACAAAGTCCAACGCCGACTTGAGCACCCCTCTGCTCCACGTACACTCCATCCTCTCAGTGCTCCCCAGATTGGCCAACTCCAACCTGCACTCCCCTACAAAATTTCTAACTGCCCTCCCATTCCTATTGTCCAATCCCCCCCCCCCACTCAGCCAGATGTGTATTGAAATCCCCCAAAACAATAATATGAAACCCTTCCTCAGCCTCTCAATCTTAATCTCCAAACTACCCAAGATATCACCATTCCACTACTCACTACCTTCTTCCACCTCAAGGTACACCACTCCCACTGCTACCTTCCTCCTGTCAACTTCCCCGGTAACCCACAAATGCTCCCTACCTCCCCCATCCCATTTCTTCCACCCGCCCCTATCCCGAAAAAAAAACCCCAATCCCCCCTTACCCGATTCAGCCCCACCCACTCCACCCAGGAGGCTCCTCTTCCCCCCTAAGATGAGTTTGCGCCACACTGACCAAGTCAAACTCCCCATCTTCCACCCCTCTCGTAAGTTCCTCCCATTTTCCCGAAGACCTTCCTCCACAAATATTGATAAATCCTGCCCTCCACATCTCTCCAACATTCTCTTCATCCCTTCCCCTTCTCCTCCTTTCACGTTCCCCTCTATCCAGAAACTCTGTTCCCTCCTCCCCTTCTCTCCCCAGATGCCCCTCCCCACCAGACTCTAAGTCCCCTTTCTCTCCTTCCACTTCCCTCCCAAAAAAGTCATTCCCACTGCCTTAACAATCAAACTCCACACTCTACTCGCAGCCCCAGGGGCATAGTGCACCCCATCACTGGACCACCCTTCCCTAGTCCAGACCCCACGCGTATCAACAGACTCCACCTCCGGACCCCACATCCTCCTCAGCAACCGCGAATTAAACTTCCTCCAACTCCTTACCCTCCATCCCCCTTCTCTCCGGAATCAGGCATACCAGAACCCGAGCACCCTTCCTAACCCTACACACTTCCCTCATGCACGACTCCAGCCCCCTCTCAAGCCACTCACAGCCTCCCCTACATCGTTACTTCCCGCACACAGGACAACAAATCCTCCCTCCTTCACCAAGGACTTCAATGTGCCCCCAAGCAACATTGACACATCCCCCCATCTTCCCCCCGAAATCGGGTGGAATCTAATGACCCCTCTATCCTCCCAATCCCCCCCCCCCCCCAGCCCTCGCCAGTCTCTGCACATTACTGTCCAGTCTCTCTTTCCCAATACTCACTATCGCTCGCGGGGTGGCGTGAGTGTTCCGGCATGTACGCGATTCGTGTGAGAGATGTTTTTAAAGTCAGCGGCTTGCTTGCTGAGTGCTGAGTTTGCTTGGTTTTGGCTTCCTTCGCTTTTCCCATTTTCAAGCTGAGATTAAAAACGAAATTATTTGAAGCTTACTAAGCACAAACATGGCTGACAATGACAAAATCAGTTGTTATTTCTCTTTTCTCTGTTTTATCGCATTATCAGTAGCGTTTAAGACGATGAGAGTAAAGACTAAGCAATTGAACTGCTGGCAGCTATGAACATCGTACTTATCACGCATGTATCACGTAGATTTATCGCATGTATTAGGATTGTTGCCCTGCGGCAGTAACGCATGCGCACATCGTACACCCATATTAGCTGCGTAAGCTCAGCGAACTCAGCACCCTTTATCCTCGCTGAGTTGGCTGGCCAGCGACTGCTAAGCTGCTGACTTTAAAAACGACGGAAAAGTTTCTCAGCGGCAAGCGGCTTGAATTAAAAAACGGGAAAGCTTACCTCGCTTCCAAGCAACTCCCAAGCCGCTGACTTTAAAAACATCCCTATGCCTAGCCCCTGTGAGCGACTATAGTCCGCGCGCAAGTAACTTTTTTTACACGGCCCCCCAATATAACAATATAATATATATCAATATACAACAATAACAACGATACAACAATAACAATAAAAAATTCTTTTATCGGTAAAAGGTGGTTTGGAAGTGACCTCGAATGGGAGTCA
>JAHWFP010047239.1:138417-150348 GCA_023313725.1 Lithobius niger | reverse complement strand
GCCTATCGAATCTGACGCCCCAGTGCTCGCAGCTACCCGTGCACCCTAAGCCTATTAACGACTGCGAAATCATAGTTTTCTCCCGTGAGAATGTTGACTTTGTCCTTTAAAGCAGCTAGTACGGGGGGCCACGGTTTTGCATACAGGGTTAAACCTCCGTAGCTATACTTCAGAGATGGGTGAGATCCATAGCCAACATGCTTCCTTTTAATGCCGAATTCCTGTCCAAAGAGATGCACTTTTTGCTCTGTCAAATAATTTACTTCCCCCGCTCCAGCGCATAAAATATCATGGCCGCAACATCGGAAGGGAACAGAGAATCATCGAAACGTAAATTTAGCCCAGGATGGAAGTCATGCTGCGGAATAGGCCGCTCGTTCTTTAAAGAAACAGCCCTTATTTTCTCGATGAGCAAATCTATAAAAAAGTACGGTTTTTCAGATATTTGTATTAACTCACGATTTTTTAAACACTTTCAACGAAAGAATTGTGATCAAACTTACCAATAGGCTCCATGGTGCTGCTTAGTTGGGGAAGCAGAAAATGAGTGTTCATCTTGAAGGCTTTACTTCAACGCCTCTGCTGGTACTTTATATAAGCATGAAACCTTCGAGTATTCCCAACCAATCAAAATTCAGCATTCGCTATAGGAATTTAGCGATTGGCTTTTGAAAAAATGGATATGTAAAACGGAGGGGTAATCGTGTTAGCCTCCAAAAGCCTCGAAAACCGGGTACAGATATATTTGGAAATAGTTTTCAGCATTTAGGGGATGTATTCTGGTTTTTTCAGCAGCTATGGGCTGTATTCCGGATAAAGTAACCCTTTCCCTACCCTATAGACGTAAATACCGTTAAACGATCGGAAAGGGTTAAATCTATAAAAATATTAACCCTTCCCCTCTAATACGTCCACATTGGCTCTTAACCTATTAAAAAAGAGTTAAAACGCATCAAACGCCATCTGAAGGCACAAAAAGTGACTAAGGGGTTAGAAAAAAGGATTGAATAAAGTAACTAACGGGTTAGCAAGGGTTAACAACTTTGATCGTCCATAACTCCTTCCCTACTTATCCTATCGTTACCAATCAAACACCCACGCCACCCCCGCAACCCCCCCTACCCACCCACGCATAAGCCACGCCCCCTATTGGCTTTAAAGGGGTAAACGTCTGTAGCCAGGGTCACACTACTAATGATGATAATAATTAACCAGTACTCGTGGAAACTGGAATTTGCAGTGAAAATTTGTCCGATTTTGCCAACTCGACAACTCGAATTTGCCAAGTGTATGTGTTTTTTGGATGGTTGGGGGGAAACCCCCCCCCCAGTCGCTTCGGCCCTGTATACTGGTTAAAGTAGTCGGCTCATTGTTGCGCAGCCCCTTTTTTCTTCTTCATTGGAACGAAAAATATCGATATTGCTGAACGTGCGTAGTGACGAGGAAAAGCTTAAACTGTTCTGGCTCACTATTCTCCACACGCTGCTTCTAATTTGCTTCATTAAATTCCACAGAGAACAGATTTAATTTAAAATACAGTAGGTAGAGTAGAAGAGATCAAATAAAAACATCTAACCAGGACACCAATGCCGTATCTGATTTGCCACTGATTCATCTTACTTCCTCCACCCCCCCCCCCCCAAGGACTTGACACTGATACATCTGGCCCCCCCCCGGACTTGGCACATATTAATCTGCCGTATAACCCTTCCCCCCACCCCGGACTTGCCACGCCACTGATAAATGTGCATCCCCCCCCCACCCACGGACTTAACACTGATTAATAATTATGTATTCCTCCCGTCCCCCCCTCCCCTCCACTTCGTTTTCAACTGTGTTGTGTGGTCTACCCAGGCCTGAACTGGCCATAGTGCCAATGGCAAATGGGCCCTGCTATGGGACCTTTTCAGATTTTATAGTTACAAATAAAATGTGTGTTGATGAATATTTTCCTCGTTGCGAATTCCTGATTGCCTTAAAAAAATGATCCCTTCCCTGATCATTTCATACATGAATAAAACTCGACGCAAAATGAGTGTAAGGAACATCGGCGTTTTAGACAACATTTTAAACTCAATCTTGTCCCGTCGTTAAAAACGAGGCAATTTTTTTTTTACCTAATTTGGCTACAAGATGTAATCTGCAAGACAGTCATATGACCGTTTCGCCGAATTTTAATCAGTGTCTTAATTTTCGGCCAAACGCGAATTCCCATTTCGGCTAATCCCGTTTCGTCAAATAATTTTTTTTTTCAAATTACGTGCCTCGCTCGCGCTCTTGCGCTCACTGCGCTAAACATATAACATCATAAACTACAACTAATCACAAATTCTTCTCAATCAAGAATGCATCTTTAACTTTTTCAATGTTTCGACAAAACAGGATTCTTCAAAATGGGAATCAGGGCTTAATTTTCGGCAAAACGGGAAATATTTTCGGCGAAACGGGAATCGGCGAAACGGGTATACACCGTCTCAATATGAAAAGTGCTTTTTGTGGGAAAGGGGCACATTATTTTTGGCATAGAGAGTGGGGAGGTCAAGATTTTATCTGGGATTTGAAGGGCAAAGGGTGAATGAAAATTTGGTGGTGACATTTTCATGTCCTCCACACCACCCCCCCGGCCATAAATAATACCCATCCCATTATGAGGGCTCAAAAAACCCCCCCCCCCCCCCCCAGGAATTGTGTTTGGGGCCTTTTAAAACGTCATGGCACTTGGGCCCCAGGGCTGCCAATCCGGGCCTGGGTCTACCTGGTCCTGTGCAAAATAAAATTTGAGGTAACACCGCAAACAAATAAAATAGTTTACCTCATGCGTACAAGGAGGTAGCAGCTATAAATTTATTACTTGAACTATGGTATTTCCTAATGATAAAAAGTGCCTTTAAAACCTTACTGACGGAAACCTGCAGTCTTTAGGACTTCAAAAAAACAATTTACTGCAATCGCAGTGACTCTGTCAATATTGGTACTAGTCTATAATCGATTAAATTGATGCTGGTTCGACTTGAACTTGAGGACAACTTTTATTTTCAATCAATATTGGTGATGATGATGATAATGGCTCTCCCTTTTTCAACAGGGTGAGGCCGAAGTCGCTTAGCCCTCCAACATAAAAACGTCAAAACCCTAATTCAAGTCTCGGCTTCAAGGGCGAGCTTCAGTCAACGAAGGAAACTGCTCCGCACTTAACTTTGTTTCCGGCTTAGGGTTGCTCGCGCGATCAAAGTTGAGTTTCGGGTTTCAAGATGAATTAATCTTATTTCAGGCATCTGGCAACAGGTGTCGCAACCGTTCAGTATGGGGTTTTTGATCACACGCTAGAGTATATTGAATGTGTTAAGAGTTGAATACTCATCATTTTCATAGACTCATGCTGCCACCAAGTTACTACATTAGTTGCCCAGCTAATCCCACCGAGTATTAGATCAAAGGTTAAATCAAAAACCTGACCATTGCTACTATCGGTAGCAATGGTCAAGTTTTTTATTTAACGTGTGAGGTAATAGTCGGTGGGATTAGCTTGGCAACTAATGTAGTTAAGTTGGTGGCAGCCTTTTTAGCTCTGATATCACTACTTTGATTGGCTGAAACTTGGCGGGTTCTTTCAACCTTGTGGGTTTTGTTTTAGATATCACTTCTTTTGTATTTTTTTGTGTGGCGTCTTATTGTTGCCACTGCCAATTATCTGGCCAAGTTTGGTCGAAAAATATTGAATACGAACGGAGATATTATATTTTTGTTAGTTTCGCTGGAATGAGGACTTCGATCATATTAACTGAGCAAAAAACGGCTTCGCCGTTTATAAAAAAAAACAGAGCTCGTATCCCCATATTCACAGCCCTGAAGGTACACGAATAAAAACGGATTAGAGTTCACTCGAACGCAACGAACTATAATAACGAATAATGCTTATTTTGATCACCGGTGGCGTTTTCCCAACATACAGAAAAATAGCATTACAAATTATTGCAATCTTTTTAGTTAATGCCTCCCCAAACGTCAAACCTTAAAAGGCACGTATTGGCGTTAAAAGAGTGCTGAATACTAAATGTCATTCGTATCTGTCGCATAATTATTTTATATGAGCGGAATTAGTCAGTTTATAATAGTCAGTAGTCAGTATCTAGACACACGTTAGTGTGTGGCCGTCAAGTAACAGTAGATAATCCTATTGTAGACATCCGATTGTTAAAAAAATGATTGTTAATGATAAAAAGGCGGCTCACTAGCAGACATGTGTCTGTTAACTGTAAGCAACTGAAGGCATATTTTGGCATGTTGAGGATAAATCCCAATGCGACAGAAATGTTTTAAATTGTGGAAAATGTTAAGGGGAAGGGACAGAGATTAAGAAAAACTAAAATTTAAAGGATGAGTGTCCACCAATCATGCAGAAAAAGATGCGTCAATAACGTTGTTTTTTGTTGCTGTCCAGCTAGCTAGCTAGATTTTTCCCATGTTAAATCCCATAGATTTTTTTTGCTCATGGCTAGCGCAAAATTGAAAAGGCCTGCGTAGCTGAATTTTGGCACACGGATGCATGATGATCTTTGCATGGCGAGGAGCATGGTCCTTTTGTTGGTTTGGGGATTGTAGGGGTCAGGACAAATGCGTGGGAGGGTTTTGAAATTCGCCACCAGTGACTTTAAATTTCGTTTCTTTTCCAAGTTGCAACCAAAGATTTCAATAAACAATGTCTTGAACAATCAACACTGGTCTTTAGATTTATTGTAAAAGCCTGGACGAACTAAAAACTGATCTGTAACGAAAAACAAAATAAGGACACATTAACGTTGCCGTGGATTGCGTAAGAATAAAATGATGCACGTTATGGTTACGCAACAATACGAGCATCCACGAGCACGGGTTTTTTGTTAATAACTCATAAATAATATGCTTCGCGTTATGCTGTTTTTGTAACAGCGACCTTCGGGGGTTTCTGCATGACTAACTGTCAACGAAATCTTGAAAAGTTAAGGGGAAGGTGCAGGGATAAACAAAACAACTGAAGGGGATGCGCTGATTGAGTGAGCGAAGCGAACGAAATCAGCGATTGTTACCCGGTGTGTGCAAAAATGGGATTGAAGCAACTTAAGAATGTGAAGAGTGGTCATACAATAAACTAAGTCGTGGAAATTTGGCTAATGCAACGGCTAATTGGCAATGGTAAATTTGAAAATTATAAATGTGAAAATTTATAGAAATAAAATTCCTCTAGAAAAAAGGTACAGATGAAGATAAGACACTGCAACCTTATATACACCTTTGGGCATAAATAATGATAGCACTGCATTGAGGTTCAAGAAGCCCGACAACAATGCAAACTTTCATTGTTGTAAATACGAACATACGTAACTGAAGGCGGAAGGAATTCTCCATTGTTGATGCCAAAGAGCAGCATTGTTGAATGGCATTGTTTAAAGCCCCAGTAAAACGAAAACGATAATTTTTTATGCCCAAAGGTGTATGTACGTTCACAGTCCTATGAAACTTGTGATATCCACCCAAAACCAAAACTGGTAAAAAAAATCCACCAAGTTTCCAAAAACGATCGGCCTTTGAAGGTAGTGATATCATTCAACCAAGGAAAGGCCGCCAAGGTCAATCCTATTAGCCAAGTTAATCGCACCGACTAATAGTTTGAAAGTTAAATGAAAACTTGAAGATTGCTACTCACTGTAGCAATCTTCAAGTTTTCATTTAACGTCCAAAGTATTATTGGGTGCGATTAACTTGGCTAATAGGATTGACCTTGGCGGCCTTTCCTTGGTTGAATGATATCACTACCTTCAAAGGCCGATCGTTTTTGGAAACTTGGCGAGTTTTTCTACCAGTTTTGGTTTAGGGTGGATATAGTAGTCATATAATCAGATGAAATCAACGATCTTCACGCACTTTTATCACCTTGATACAATTTGTGCACTTGATTGAAATACAACTATTGCTTGTCAGGGCACAAAGACTGCCCATTTCCAACAATTTTCAAGTTGTTTCGCCGCATAGGTATTTATCCTCATTGTCGTGAAATACGCTTAACTCTGGTTTCAGCGTTACGGGGTATTTGCTAATAACCAAAAAATAAAATACTTCGCGTTCTGTTGTTTTTGTGACAATGACCTTCGGAGGCTTCTGCATGACGAAATGTGAACGAAGAAGCAAACGAAACAATTTATCAGCGTTTCAACGCCGATGTAATGGCTAATTATTTATACTTAAGACATAAATTCCTAAAAAAATTTACCAAAGCTAGTGGCCATGCAACAACAATGCAGGAGTTATTATTTCGTCTAGAAAGTCGTCTAGTAGCTGGTATACTCCGAAGTTTCCCTCAGGATAGCTGGCGCTCGGATGTAACGCAGTCTCATCCTGTAAACCGAATGATTAGAGGCCTTGGGGCCGAAACGACCTCAACCTATTCTCAAACTTTCAATGGATGAGAAGTCCGGCTTGCTCGACTGAAGCCCGGACGTCGGATGCGAGTGCCCAGTGGGCCACTTTTGGTAAGCAGACTTACTAGACGAAATAATTACTTTCTTACAATGAAGTTACAATGATGTGTGACAATTATTGACCTTGGTCCTATAGCGTGGTCCTTGAAAATAAAAGTTAAAGGATGAGTGTCTACCATTCATAGAGAGAAACATGCCCCATGTTAGATCCCATAGACTCTTTGCTCATGGCTAGCGCAAAATTGAAAAGGCCTACACAGCTGAACTTTTACACACGGATGCATGGTGATCTGAACATTGTCCTTTTGTTGGTTTGGGAGTTGTAGGTGTCAGGACAAATGCGTGGGCGGGTTTTGAAATTCGGCACCAGAGAATTTAAATTTAGTTTCTTTTCCAAGTTGCAACCAAAGATTTCAAGAATAATGGCTTGAAAAATCAACACTGGTCCTTCCTTAGATTTATTGTAAAAGCCTGGACGAGCTAAAAGCAGAACTGCAACGAAAGACAAAATAAGCAACTTTTACGTTGCCGTGGACTGCGTAAGAATAAAGGGATGCACGAGAGATGATGGTAATCCACGAGCAAACGGGGTTTTTTCTAATAACCAAAAAATAAAATACTTCGCGTTCTGCTGTTTTTGTGACAATGACCTTCGGAGGCTTCTGCACGACTAAATGTGAACGAAGAAGCAAACGAAACAATTTCTCAATTTTGCTGATGTAATGGCTAATTATTTATACATAGACATAAATTCCTCAAAAAAAAAAAGGTAGACCGGAATTTATGACAGTGCGCTGACTTTTTGTATGTTCACCGTCCTAAGTTACATGTGTCTATCAACTGCAAGCAACTAAAAGCGGATCTCATCATGTAGAGAATAAATCCTAACAGGGCCGTAGCAAGGTGGGGGCAAGGTCGGCAAAACCAAAGCTGTCTTTGGCTAAGTGAAATTATAATGCCGACAATTAAAAGTATTTTTAGCTTTTATCTGACTTTATGTGTGCAATTTTTCAAAAGAAAAGTAAATATTTCTCACTATTTTTATATGCCTGTCCTAATTTGTCAAAATGACCATGACTTCTTAAAACAGGAATAGAAGTCGGGTGCCATAACAAAAGTAGGGAACACGTTGGATTATTAATCTTTCCTCCATGTTATTAATAGGTGGGTGCTCCTTCCTACAGAATTCCCCCCCAGGGTCTGGCGATTAAGGGGGACGAGTTCGTTCGTTATCAGCAGGTTAACAGTCGGCACCAGAGACGACTACCACATGATTTACCGACCGGATAGCCCTGCAAAATAAGTGCAGCTGTTAGCCCTTAATTTGGCATAATAACTTGTAGCGACTTTTTTTTTAATGTACATAGTTCAATCACGCAATTCGAACAGTAGTTTATTCCACCAGAGTAATTACGGTGCCAGATTAAGGGTTAACCAAAATAAGAGAATATTATGTCAGAAGCCGACAGTCCATAAAAAAAAAGTGAAGTCGCCATGTTTCGAATATGGAAGTAGTACTTTGTTATTGAAAACCGACATAAAATACGAAGCGCTGCCACAGAGAAAAAACGGTGCGAGTGAAAGAAAATAATGTTTCACCAAAGTCTTTTTGAGTAAACTGCAAGAAAAAGCAAGGCAGAAAAATAAGTCTAAAATTTCTTCAAAACTAATTTGCTCGTTGAAGGAATCCAACGACTCAACTCAATTTAACAACCGACCTTGCAAGCAATTCAAGGGTTTGTTAATTGGGTGCGGTAAGGATCCAATGTTCATTTATTCCTAACGTGGTTTAAAGAAGATACAAGGAGGACAACAGTTAAATACTTCTGACAGCAAAAATAAAACGAAAAATTTGCCGACTGTTATCGAAAAATTACTATTTTATGATTTTTTACGATATAGGCGTACGATTGTTTATTTACACTGCAAAAGAAAGGTTTCGTGGCTCATACCGCAAAGAGTATATTTATATGATAGGCCTAGTTAGAATAACGTATCGGCAGCACGTTTGTATATTGAAAATTGTAGCAAATGAAGCAGATTTCACGGAATGCAAACTTATTTTGCGTTGGTGGCGACACACGCTAGTCTGTAGCCTACCAAGATTTATTGATAATATAACGTTTGTCTTATCTAGATAAAATATGTAAGAACATGGCAACCAGTATAAGTGTGTCTTTTGCGGTTAATGCATTTTGGCTGTTTTCAGACAACTCAAAAAAAATAATAATGCGACAGAAAAGGATAACTTCATTTGAATGGGTAACTGGTCGCCTGACAACAAAAAAGTGACTATTAGTGACACAACTTAACGTTTGCGTGTTGAAAAAAGGTATGATTAGTGACTAGCTAATTTGACGAAAATAATTTCTTCCATGCGGTGCATAAAGCAGAAATTTTGCAGGTCGCTATAATCGTGGGACGTACCTTTTGCTAGTTTTGGGGATAGAGGCAGAGTAAATTACCAATACAGCATATTGTTGTTGTTTTTACTTTACGGAGTCGAATACAACAATGATCATATTTTCTATACCACCAAAGAATATGAAAAAGTAATATGAAATTGGATTTTCTGTTTTTCATGTAGAAATTGTTACAAAAATGTTTTCAGTTTCGGCAAAAATGATGTGATAACTCCACAAAACAAAACTTGCTGAAAGATTCCACCAAAGCTTCCCGGTCGTTTAAAGGTCGGTTGCCACCAAATTAGCATTGCAGCATGTAGGCCTATCGAGTTCTCTGTCGCAGGAAGCAAAGGAATGCACAAAGCAACAATTTTAAACGCAACAAACAAGCAAGCCATGTAACTCCTTTAGTATTGAGTAAAAATTTGTTAAACCCTGGTGCACCTGGAAACAAGCCATAAAGATTTACAATACTGATGACACTAGATGGCGCCACGGAAAAATATAAAGAAAATCCCCTAGCGCTATAGTGACACTAATATCGTTAACCTTTACAGCTTGTTTCCAGGTGCAGGAGGGCGTACCAAATTTTTACTCAATAATTAAGGAGTCACGTGGCTTGTTTGTTGCGTTTAAAAGTTTTGATTTGTGCATTCCTTTGGTTCCTGAGACAGAGAACTCGACAGGCCTACATGCTGCAATGCTAATTTGGTGGCAACCGGCCTTTAAAGTCTTTATATCACACACTAAGCACTAAGTTAGTTCCACTGACTAAACCATCAAACGTTAAATGAAATACCTGAAATTGCGTAGGATACCAATTTTCAGATTTTTTATTTAACCTACGAACTACACGTTTACTCGGTGGCGTTAACTTGGCTAAAGAGATTGGCGTTTGATATCACGACTTCAAATATCCGAAAAGCTTGACGGGAATCCTTAACAAGTTTTGTTTTGGAGACATTTCAAAACAACATTAAAGATTTCTGCACTGCGCGCTGTCAGTTGAAAATGGTCGTCTCAATAAAAGGCTGGAATGAATAACAAGTAGACTGTGACAGGTGTACAGTATAGAAACGAAATTAGATCCTATTTTTCGTCAAATCACTTCTTTTTAAAACCGTATGAGAGAAAGGACTAATAGCGACAGCAAGCTCTGATTGTCCCTTGTGTCTTACGTCATCTGCTTCGCAGTCAATCAAAGAGGATGATTTGTGAACGACCGTCTAATAGCTCGTGCCTGACAAAGAAACTTAAGCACCATCTCATACCGTTATTGGAACCCACACAGAAGTGGTTCGGACGCAGCAATGCAGAATGATAAGGAACACACCTTTCAAAGGAACATATGAGAACCATCTCTTACCGTAATTGGAAATCTCGAGGGGAACAGCACGGCCAACTGAGATTGAATAGTTGTCCCTGCAGTGCAGCGAGATGTGGAAAAACACGAGGGAGAAGTCAGGGTTGCCAGACGTCCTTACACATAAAAATAGCGAAATTATCGACCTTTCCATCGTAAAAATATCGACCGAATATCGACTAAATATCGACCGAATATCTACTGAATAGGACCTCATCAGACATACACGAACTGAAAAATGCAAAACTACAAATGCAAGCAACAGTCACCAAGATACGTGATAACGTTTGACCAAACGGTTATCAGAAAAAAAAAAAAGAAAAAAAAACAATTATTTGTACGGCTGATTCGTCCCCCTTCCAAATAAAGTTAAAAGCTCGTTAAAATTAAAAGTTTCGTTTTTTTTTTATCACAGCTTCTGATTACAGGGCCCGACAAATTGTTTGGGGCCCCCCCCCCCCCCCCAAAAAAAAAATAAAAACCTCTTGCCCACAATGGTACCTCCGGTAGCAGTATAGCGAAAAGACGAGCTCCATTCATGCTGTAGAGCAACCCAGAGTTCGTTTTTCGAAGTGAAACCGGAAGTTCACGTTTTATAACTGCTTTCGCGTAGAGACCATGACAAATCGCCAATATTAAAAAAAATACGGCCAATAATGCGGCCAATTGCAGTATATTTATTTCAATACTTAGTTTTATCGACTTTTATCGACATAACAGAATTTTATCGACTTTTAACGACTTGGAAAAAAAATAACGACCAATTCGATAATTATCGACCAACTGGTAAGCCTGGGGAGAAGTGGAAAAATGGCTTACAACTTCACTTTATGTACGTCCCGTCCATCTTCCCACACGTAGTGATGAATGTTGCTCACCAAGAGGGGGAAGGGGAAGTAAGTAGGGGGCGGGAACTTTGACAAACAATTTACCAAGCACATGCCAACATAGATGGGTTACCAGCTAGCATGTAACAAAAGTAGGAGCAAAAGATCTGACGGTGAATCGTAATGCATACACCAGGGATCCAACATTCTTCTAAAGCCACTGAACGTAAATTTAAGGCGTGTGAGGGAGTTTAAAAAATATCTTTTCCTACTATTCCTTATTCTGTTCCATTCTTGTGGAGGCCTGAAAAGTCTCTAAAACATTGTATGAAGTCAGGAAAGGCCTTTAGATTACCTGAAAATCCGTCAGCTTTCCCCGGGCCCCACTGGCAGGGGCGTAGCGACAGGGAGGGGAGGGGGTGACGCGGGGAGGCGCACCGCCCCCCCCCCCCCCCCACTCATTCTCCCAGTCGGCAAATTCGTGAAAGGAATTAAACTGTCGTTGTACGTGCACTTTTTATTATTTGTGCACGCGATGAGTCGGCATTTCACCTTTGTAGATTTACTCTCCACCCCATTCGAGAAAGTCGTCACGCTAGTGTGTCGCGTCAAGTTAGGCAACAAACATCACATCAATTCAATTGTCAACGCGACGCCATAGCGTCAGTGTCTTATATCCTGAAGCATAGTTGGGCACATTTCAGGTACTTGGGAAAAATAATAATGCGGTACAAAAGCTTAAATTGTGTTGAAATCGAGAGCAATGACCCACCTGACAAAAATTAACTCGTGTAGGAATGCATAGACGAGTTAATTTTTGTCAGGTGGGTCATCGCTCTCGATTTCAACACAATTTAAGCTTTTGTACCGCATTATTATTT
>JAHWFP010047239.1:38686-138317 GCA_023313725.1 Lithobius niger | reverse complement strand
GCTCTCGATTTCAACACAATTTAAGCTTTTGTACCGCATTATTATTTTTCCCCGAGTACCTGAAATCTGCCCAACTATGCTTCAAGATATAAGACACTGACGCTATGGCGTCGCGCTACAATGGTTTAAAACCTCGACAATTGAATTGGTGTGGTGTTTGTTGCCTAACATGCTTTCAATGCAAAATCTGACCCTCAATAACACTGAAAATGCGTTACTACTGGCTAGCTAGTCCGCTCATCCCCGTATTAAATCCCGTAGGGTGATTATTCATCGATACCGAGATAACGGGAAGGATACCAGCTACGAAATTGAATGAGTGGGTGCAGTACAATACGAACTGCGTATCTTTTATGGTTTGAAGCCTGGAGGGGGGAGGGGTAACGGGGATGGTGTGGGAGGGCCCGTAAGTACGAAAATATTGTTATAACCATTGTTAGTATTGTCGGCGTCGCCTCTCATTGGACGACTAAAGTTCGGACAATTACCGCTGACACACGGTAGTATCTCAAGGCGGTTTGACTTCAATGCGCGTTGAGTGAAATCAGCTTGAGTTGAAAGCGGTTTGAAAAATATGTGACCACACGGGGGTAGCAGTTCGGGCGACAGCGAACACACGGTACTCTCTTCGAATAGCTCCGAGTCAATGCGATATGAAAGTTACGCATGCGCTTCTGTTTTCTTCTACGTCACATCCTGTAGTTTCCATAGCCGAGCAGCGAAAAAGTTTGTTTTTATGCTGTTGTTGCGCTTACGTGATTGGGACGATTTGCGATTTACACATTTAATAGAAGCTGGAAAAAAAACTTTCCTCGAGAATGGAGGAACACTTCCAAACACTCTTGGTCGAAACAAACAGTTGATGGACAGGCTAATCTTAATGTGAGAGATGCTTTGAAATTGTACATGGCTGAAAAGTACGATTTGCGTACTAGAGGGTTCAACACACATAGGCCTAATGACAGTTAGTAGGCTTAATTGCTGTGGCTTTGGAAACGCAGAAATCAAAGGCATATTCCCTACGGTGCACGAAAAAAAGCCTCGGAAAAAAAGTCGTGGAAAAGAAGCTGATGGGAAAAAAAATGGAAAAAAAATGCCTCGAAAAAAAAACTGATGAAAAAAAGCCGATGAAAAAATAACTAAAGGGAAAAAAAGTCGCGGAAAAAAAGCAATGGAAAATAAAACCGTGGAGCAAACAAAACGTACACAAAGCTGGTGTAAAATCACCAAAAAATACTGCCTCTCAAATTTCTTTACTGGGGTGGGGGAAAAGGGTCGTTCTCAAAAAAAGAAAAATCGTTAAATCACGAAGTTTCCACCAAAACTGAAAAAGAAGGGGGCGGGGGGGACATCGCGAATCTTAATTTTTTTACAAATTCGGTAACTGGGGCAGGAGGAGGTGGAGTACTGGATATGATCGACTATGGATAATTAAAAGAAAATTAGGGAAAAGCATAAGTTTAGTCAAAATTCTTTTTAAAAAATTTTTGGAGAGGCTATTCGATATTTCTCTGCACAAACTTTGGTTTTTTTCCAGAGTGTGTTGTCCCCCCCCCCCACCCCCTCCCCAACCTGTTCCTTACTACAAAAAAAAAAACTGATGAGGTGTTTAAAACGAGGAAATAAGTTCTCGCACAAGAGAATAAATCATTCGTAATAAGCGAAGCTTGCCGTTATGGAATTCCTACGTTTGGCCTGAACAACAGCAGTTGCTTATTAGCATGCCACACGTGCTGATAGTGTTTCCAGCTAAGGCCATTGTCCAGTATTGCGCACACGCATCTTTAAAGGTAGTATTTTTGTAAAATGTCCATCATATTTTTTCTCTATCGGCTTTTTTTCCGTCGACTTATTTTTTCTGGGGCTTTTATTTCCGTAAGCTTTTTTTTCCCCGGCTTTTTCCGTGGCTTTTTTCCCTAGATTCATGCCTACTCTGTACTGCTTCTGTGACGACAAAAAATTAAACAACAGGTTTAAGTTTGAACATAATTATGTTTAAATAATGGTGCGAAATGCAAAGGAGTGTTATTTTAATATATTTTTTAAAAAGGAGTTCTATTTTAATACTACGAATTTAAGTTTTATTAAAATACACGTACTGTAATACACAGTTATATAGGCGTGGCTGAAATTAATTGGTAAACGAAGCGAACGAAAATCAACGTCAAACCATGTCAATTCCGCTGACGTAACGGCTAATTGGGCAATAGCAAAGGTGAAAATTATGAATGAGAAAATTTATAGACCTAAAATTTCTCCAGACAAAAAAGGTACAGATGACAATTACACCGTCTGATCTTTTCTTCATTCACAGTCCTCTGAAAGTTGTGATATCTACCCAAAACCCAAGCTGGTATAAGAGAAGCCACCAAGTTTCAAAAAACGGTCGGCCTTTCAAAGTGGTGATATCATTTAACCAGGAAAAGGCCGCCAAGGTTAAAGCTATTAGCCAAGTTAATCGTACCGAATAATACTTTTGACGTTAAATGAAAACTTGAAGAGGACGGTACACGAACTCATACTAAATTATCTGCCCCACGACGATAAAAGGGTATGCTTGTTATTAATTTATTTGGAAGCATTAGTGAAACGGACATTTGATTTTATGTAGAATTACTGTTCTGATGTTAATTCTCATAGGGCAGAAAGACACGTCTACAGCTCATTAGGGGAAGTTGCCAGATCTAAATTTCGGCAGACAGGTAATGCGTCATATGTGGAAGTGCCTTTTTCAAAAATGGGGGTTGCAGCCAGCAGCACGTGGCTCTCAAGGGCTCGTACGTGGCCGTGCCAAATTATTGTTGTAATTATTGTCGAAACAGTTGGCTGAAACATTCAACACTGGCAATGGTACATTTCTAAGCCAAACGAATATACTTACAATTATTTGATAGAAATTTAAAAACCAGCAGACAGTGGTGGCCGACAAAGACGAAACTGTTTCTTCTTCCAAAAGCGGTATGATGACGTCAGCTTGTTCCAGTTGTCAACAATCAACATTATGACTTGCGCCGATTGATATTCGTGAACCACATTTTTTTATGTCCGAACGCATGGCTGAGGGCCAAGGCTCGTGGAATAAAACCAACCAACCATTATTTATGCAATACGCCATTGATAAACATCAGTCGTCACCAATCTGTATACGCTAACCTGATTTATTTGAGTGAACATTTCCAGCTTCATGCCGTGATTCAAATTAACCTTGTGAGTGAGCGAAACGAACCAACATCAGCGTTTGGTAGCCAGTACGCTCAAAATTGCGATTGAACAAACTTAAGCCTGTGAAACAAGCACAAACAATACACCACAACCGTGCCACTTTGACTCAACTAACGGCAAATTAGGCATTGGCAAATGTCGAAATTATAAATGACAACATCAATAGACATAAAATACCTCCTGACAAAACAGGTAAAAGTGATGATTAGACCGTGAAATTCTCTGTACATTTACAAGCCTAAGCAAGTTCTGACCGTGTCAATTTCACTGGCGTAACGGCTAATTGGGCCACGGCAAATGTGAAAATTATGAATAAGCAAATTTATAGACATAAAATTCCTTTAGACAGAAAAGGTAGAGGGGAACGATTAAACCGTCTAATCCTTCGTTCGTCGACAGTCCTGTGAAAGCTGTGATATCCACCCAAAACCAAAACTGGTATAACTGAAGCCGCCAAGTTTCAAAAGAGGGTCGACCTTTCAAAGTAGTGATATCATTCAACCAGGGAAAGGCCGCCAAGGTTAATCCTGTTAGCCAGGTTATCCGCACCTAGTAATACTTTGGGCATTAACTGAAAACTAGAACATTGCTACTGGCGGTAGCAATCTTCAAGTTTTCATTTAACGCCCAAAGTATTATGAGGTGCGATTAACTTGGCTAACAAGATAAACCTCGGCGGCCTTTCCCTGGTTGAATGTACCACAATTTGGAAGGTCGACTCTTTTTTGAAACTTGGCGGCTTCTCTTATACCAGTTTTGGTTTTGGGTGGATAAATTTATTAAGGTACGTTGTAGTAAGTTTTTCATCTGTATGCAGCTTTGGATAAAATTAGTTCTGTTCTTGCATTACAGACAAATTCACATCGATCATAACGATTGTTTGATTAGCATTCTGCGCAACTCAAACCTCTACGTCCCTGGTGAAATTATACGTACAGAGTGGAATACCGGACAGCGTTGATATTCCAGTTTACCCAAAATCAATGCTGCGCATTTATATGGGGCGTCAAAGATCGGTTGGCCATTTACGTAGAAATAAAATATCTAATGGGCCACTGCATGAGGTGGGCACGGTAAAATGAGTGGGGAGAATGAGCCAATGTCTTACTTAGCTCATCCGCCCCCCCCCCCACCCCACCACCACCGCCGCCACACAGCTTCCCCAGTATGCAAAGGGCTAAAGCATTTAAAAAAAATTCGCGATGGAAGTCGGCAAATCTTAGACCATAGTCGGATTTTTGGGACTGCGCCCCCCTACTTACTAAGGCTTCGATACGCCCCTGCTCACTGGGGAAGCCTACAGCGCTCCCCCAGACCCCCTAGCTGGTGTGGATGAGTCGGCAAATTTTACCTGTCTGTTCCCCACCCCCCCCCCCCAATCAAATGCACTTCGCTATGCCCCTGATCCTAATGCTGCCGAAATCTTGAAAAGGGGAAGATGCAGAGATAAACAAAACAACTAAAGGGCATGTGCTGATTGAGTGAGCGAAGTAAACGAAATCAGCGATTGTTAGCCACTGTTTGCAAACATGGGATTGAAGAAATTTAAGCATGTGAAGAATGGTCCGTACAATAAACTAAGCCGTGTCAATTTTGCTAATCTACGGCTAATTGGCAATGGTAAATTTGAAAATTATCAATTGAAAATTTATAGATATAAAATTCCGCCATAAAAAAAGTACAGATGAAGATAAGACGGTGTAACCTTTTGTACGTTCATAGTCCTATGAAAGTTGAAAGGCTGCCAAGGTTAATCCTATTAGCCAAGTTGATCGTACCGAATAATACTTTGGACGTTAAATGAAAACAGCGAGTAGCAATCTTCTGTTTTCATTTAACTTTCGAACTATTAGTCGGTGCGATCAACTTGGCTAATAGGCTTAACCTTGGCGGCCTTTCCTTGGTTGAATGATATCACTACCTTCAAAGGCCGACCCTTTTTGGTAACTTGATGGCTTTTTACAGCAGTTTTGGTTTTGGATGGATTTCCTTAACGGCAGTAAATTCCTTACGCATTTGTTTAGCTTCGATGTAAATAATTGTTCACACTTGGGATGGGGGGGGGGGGAGTGGCAAAACTGGGCTCGGGGAGAACGAATTTTGGTTGTTGAGAGCCTTGAAAGCCTTGAGAGCCTTTTGGTTGTTGAGAGGCGAAAAAGAGGAGCCTTCTGATATCAGTAGAAAAAAAATCGAGGTGCTGGCAGTTGCTTAGTTTTACTGTTTGTAATCTCGAGTCTTGAGAAG
The DNA here is from genome assembly GCA_023313725.1 of Lithobius niger. Taxonomy (NCBI): domain Eukaryota; kingdom Metazoa; phylum Arthropoda; class Chilopoda; order Lithobiomorpha; family Lithobiidae; genus Lithobius; species Lithobius niger. The sequence continues at coordinate 132,851 of JAHWFP010047239.1, read as the reverse complement.
GGCAAGTGCCCCCCTTCGGGCCCCCCCCCCCCCTCCCTAATGGTTCACCACTGAAAGGAACTAATATTGCTGAAAACGAATTGTGTTACATAAGTCCGAGGGGGTTAAAGCACCCCACCCACTCCTTGTTAGACAAATTAGCTGAATTTTTGAACCCCATTTTGAATTCTATTTGTTTTGCTCCTGCTAAATAAAATTCCTAGGTGCACCACTGCTTTAAAAGAAACGATCTCTATCTCTTTAATATATCCTGGCACTGAAGGATTCATAAATATCAAGAAAAAAAATTAATTTCTAGGGTTCTAGGTTTTGTTTTTATACGTGTCTTTGTCTATTCAAGCCAGGACGTACGCCCATGTAAAAAAGTGAAAGCTACCTCTCTCGAGTACGTCTTGGCACTGAAGAGGGGGGGGGGGGGGTATTTTAATGCACCACTCTCAAGACTTTATTTGTCTTGGTATCGCTGCATCAGGAGAAAAAAAAGAGACAATTTGGTTGGGTAATATCTTCGCCCTTTTACATGCCACAATTGATAAGAGTGTGAACGCTGTTCCGGGGCCCATCTCTTCCCAAATGCACACTAGAGGGATGACGGCCAGACTAACTAAAATGGAAAAAAGCTGTTGCAACATTTTATTTAGGAAGCGGTCTGTATTAAAATAATATTGGCCTTGTGAGAATACAAGATATACTAATCTTAGAAAAAAAGACAGGATAAGTAACCCAACTGTGACTCGAACCCACAACTTCCCACACACTATTCGCACACTATTCGCCGTCGCTGAAGACTGTTTCATTGGCGCACACCTCCAAACATTTTTAGTTTACACAATTCCGTAATAATAAATTAGTAAATGTAGCACTTATTTTGACTTTTTATAAAATTAAGAGTAAGTAAAAATATCAAATACTTACTGCAGTGGAGCATAACAAATTACAAATCGGTGCTCCGAATTTGTTGCTAGCTAGTTCTCTTTAGTTACTTTAGGCCGAACGACGCAGCCGAGCTTCACCGTGAGCTTCACGTGTGACTGCAGGCGTTGCTAGGTTACCGCAAATGATCGACACAGTGCGTATTTCGAAAGACCTTCCAGATTGTTTTTGGTAGGAAAATACATAGTTTTTTTTTTTAATGAATGCAACGAAAGTATCGTAGCATGTCGACACTGTAACATCGGAAGCTTTACTTTACTTTACTTTATTAATACTTGATCCACATTGCCATCTAGCAGTGTGGAAAAAACTGAAATAAATATATACAGAATAAATACAATCTGGACGTCTTGTATAAAAAGAAAAAGTGAAAAATTTGAGGGAAAAAAATAACATTAATAATAACAAGATAAGCAATTTACTACCTTACATCACATTTCATACTCATCAAGCAATAGAAAAATAAGGTGAAACCACCCAACATTAACCCCATCAAAACAGCAATTCTGCATTTGGCAAATCCTAACTACCAGTACTTCTGGGGATACGACCCATTACCTTGTCTTACTGAAACTCCTGACTTGGGTATTACCATAGATGATTCACTGAAGTTTGACAAACATATTGCAAAAATAATTCAAAAAGCGTCATCAATCGTTTTTCTTATTAACCATACAATCACATCCCGATTTCCTGAAATTTATATTAGACTTTGTGTCATTGAAAATATATACCTTTGGGAAAATTCATCTACATAATGATTCTGGTTCCCGGCCGAGCGGATAAGAAAAGAGCTAAGAAAATAAAAGTTAAAACAATCACTTTAATCGCTTCTCATTGTTTCCGTGCATGTGCTTATTTATTTATTTATTACACTTACAGGAGTCTAACAGCCCACACGCTATGCACGTTAAACTTAAACTACTTAACCTACGACATGAATACACACCAATACCATGGAATGCCTAGGTACTTGACCCTACTCCGTAAAACGCCCGGTCGCTGTACAGAAACCCAAGACAACCCGGCAGTTGACCCACGGTCTCCCGACCAACCTGAACACCTAGGACCCCTATGAGATTCCCACTCCTACCCAGCCCAATGCGCCGGAACTGTGCCCACCGTCTGCACTCAAGTAGGAAATGTGACACTGACTCCTCAGCCTCACCGTAGCCACACATTGGGGACAGCCTCCACCCTAGCCGAAACATATGCCCATTGAGGAGAGCATGACCCGTACGCAGACGCGACACGAGCCTGGCATCTCTTCTGGAGAGAAGCCCTAGAGCAGTTGGTGCACAAACCGTAGGATGAATGGCGTGTAGGTGCCTACCCTTCTCGCAGCTGTCCCATTCCACCTGCCACTCCGCAACAGATAGACTGCAGATCCGGCCGGAGATCTCTATGAGACAGGGCAAACTGCACAGGGCCCCCATCCCCCTCCCTGGCTAGGGCATCAGCCACCTCATTGCCAGAAATCCCGCGGTGCCCGCGGACCCATTGGATCCTGACGGCACACCCCTCACACTTTGCCCGGAAAGGCTTAGAACCAATTTCCAATGCCAGTGATGCACGTCCAACAGCCGGAAGGACCGCTGGAGGAACTGGATACCCGCTGTGGAGTTGGAAAAGACCACAAAGCGGGGAACTCAAAAGTCCAGACCAACATCCAGCGCAACTGCAAGCACCACCAGCTCCCCGACAAAACTTGAGGGCACACACTGGGGTTGCCGAGCGAAGCAAAGCTTGAAGTCTTCCACAAACACACCAATGCCACCAGACCAGATATTCAGGCAAATGGATACATCGCAAAAGATGCGAACCTCTCCTGACACGCCCTTGTCTCCATTTCTGTCCCCCAGGCTGCACATATCCGCCAGCTCACCGCACCATGCCCAGGGGCGTACCGGGCGCACAAGGACTGGGAGGCGGAAACGACCAAGACAGTCCCCAACAAGCACCATGGCTCCGTGACCTAGGGAACCCAAGCGACGCCTGACCAGTGGGGGAACCACACCGTAATCGAGGATGATCCTGGCAATGGGGTCCGAGACCCCCCCCCCCCCAGCCTCACCACGGAGGCACAGAGACACCAGAAGTTCCTTAGCGTGTAATGTCTTTGCTACGGTGCTTAACAATTCCTGGTACACGTGCTAAGGATTGAAAACTATCATCCAAACCATTGATTGTTGATGGGTAAAATGAAACAATCCACGTTTCAGCTAAATGTGTATAGTTTTAAATCTAACTAAGCTAGGTTGTTAATTTCGACTGGCCTAGAAATTGGCAGCTGGAAACGATGCAACGGCTTGTTTAATTCGCAGATGAAGGCTTTTAGAGCTGAGCTGAATTGTTTCAAAGTGGACAACAACAATCACTGCTGAACACGAGGCTGATCATTGCTATCTTGCAAAGTAGTCGTCTACAATCAAAGCTCTGTGAGTGAAAACGAAACAATAATGAGCCATTGTTAGGCCACCATAGGCCGCCGATTTACTTCTTTCCTCTCCCACGAAAGGAAAATGCCAAAGCAGCCGTGCTAAATGTTTCAACTTTTGTTCTACGAAAGCTTATTTATTTACTTCCACAGAAAAATTGTTTCATGCAAAGATGGTTCAGCGCGCACATTCTTTAAACGGTGCATCCTGTGATTTCAGTCACTGGATGTGCAGATTTAGTGACTGAGGCCAACAAAAATCACCGCTTGTAAGCAAGTGTCCAAGGTTGCCAGGATGGGGGGGGAAGAGGGGAAAAAGGTTCGTAAATGTTTAAAATTGCGCCCTTTTCGGTCCGCTCAGTAGGATCCAAAAACACAACTCCTATTTGTTTTTAAGTGTGCCAGGAAAAGTGGGTCAGTAAACTTAATTCATGACTGGCCCCGTGCATAGCAAACCGTTGATTGTTGATGGGTAAAATGAAATTGGCAGCTGGAAACGATGCTATGGCTTATTTAATTCGCAGATGAAGGTTTTCAGAGCTGAGCTCCGGGCAAACGGGAAAACGGCTCCCGGCTGCGTTGTGCCCGGGAACAGTGGCGGATTTAGGGGGTGCACTGGGTGCGCACCCCACTTCAGCACTAAATATACTTTTTTTTTTTTTTTAGAAATGTTCTTTTCATGCTATGTGTTGATAAAAAAAAATACTAACCACCGCATTTTTGCCTTGACCTTAAAAATTATTAGTTTTCTTAACCGCGAATGACAAAAAAGGAAAGCTCCATACGGAATACAAAATTCTTCAAACGTGAGTTTTAGGGCGTATAGAAAGGTAATGAAGAAACTTAAAACGGCCTTAAACTAGCTACGGATGAAAGAGCAAAGTTGTTTAGGTAGTAATCAGATGCAATTGTGAGGAGTCGGTATGTCGTACTAAGTCCCCATGTTGGTTGGATGCTGAATGAATATTTTGACAGGGTTATTTTACGGCCTAAACTTGTCTACAAGCATGGACTCCAGAAGCCAGAAAAAACAGTAAAAAAGCCTAAGAATGTAAGTTTCAGGGACTCTGTCCAAGACTCCACTGGGAAAGCTTTCAATGCTCCCCAGAGCATATCTCTAGCTGGCATTGGACTGGTATGCAGCAGCACCTCTCTTCAGGAAATCGTAGATCCGCCACTGCCCGGAAATGATGCTTGAGCATGCCAATTTTTAAAACGGTGCATCCAGTAATTTGAGCCATGGGATGCACTGATTGAGTGAGCAAAGCGAACGAAAATCAGCGTTTGTCAGCCAGTGTGCGCAAAAATTGGATCGAAGAAATTTAATTCTGTGAAAGTGTTTCTCAGCCAGTGTGCGCGAAAATGGGAGTGGGGAGTTAAGAGCGGAAGTGAGAGTGGAGAGTGGGAGAGGGGCCGGGAGGGGGGGGGGAAGGGAATCTGTAAACTTAATTCATGACCAGCCCCCGTGTGTGAAACAGGCTTCCTGTAGTTAATAAATATATTCAGATTTACAGCAAACAGCAAGCAAAAAAAAAAAAATCGGTCCTGCTTAAAAAAAAATTCGTGTTGTGGTAGATACCAGGTGGATGATGATAAAACAAGTAATTAATTGCCTACGCAACTCAACCAGTAAAATTTCGACTATTAAGGGAAAACCCATGACATAATAGTTTATGAGTATAATTGGAAAAACCATAGTATGCAACTTCAAGCGGGTCATGCATACTATGGACAAACATCGATGGATAATAATACTATTGCCTAATATACTAATTGAGGGTTGTAGCAGGTTGCACTAGTAGTTACACTCTTTAAGTAGAGACAATTCCGCGTAATGAAAAGGCATGCAAAGAGTTTTTATGTGGGTCAAATTGGTATATAAATTTAAGGTTGCCTAACAACTTTATATTTGTTTACAAATTTCAACAAACTGTGGGGGGGGGGGGGGAACAAAAAGAACATGTGGGGTGTTGTGCAATCAAACACTGTAAGGGGAAAATTGCCACTCAGTGTGTTCCATAACATGTTTATCCAGCCTGTTTTTGAATATATTTTCATTGGGGACCTCAACCACATACGCAGGCAAACCGTTCCATAAAGAGATCATGCGGTAAGTAAAAAATCCCCTGGCGAAATTTGTGTTAACGGTAGGGCCTTGAATTTTGAGGGAGTGCCCCAGTGTTGCAGAATAATTACAGAAGGTAAAAAGGGTTTTGACCGAGGTTCCGCCTAAGTTACATTTAATGATTTTGAAGAGTGAAATAAGATTACCTCTTGACAGCCTCCACCAGAGGGAGTGAAGGCCAAGAAGCTATAATTCACGTTTATAAGGGATGTACTTAAATCCGCTTACGTTTTTTGTTAATCTTCGTTGAACTTTCTCGAGCGCGGTGTGATGGTTAATAAGTGATGGTTACCAGAGTTGGATGCATATTCTAGAATCGGTCTAACCAATGACACAAAGTCCAATATAAATTTCAGGAGATTGGGATGTGATTGTACGGTTAATAAGAAAAACGATTGATGACGCTTTTTAAATTATTTTTGCAATATGTTTATCAAACTGTATTGAATCATCTATGGTAATACCCAAGTCAGGAGTTTCAGTAAGACAAGGTAATGGATCGTCTCCCCAGAAGTATTTGTAGTTAGGATTAGATTTGCCGAAATGCAGAATTGCTGTTTTGGTGGCATATGTCATTTCTGAGACCAGCAACGGTTGAAAAGCAACGGTGTCATTGTAATTGGTAAGGTTATGCTTGGCTTTATAATCGTCGGCAAAAATGCAAATGGATTTTGGAAGAAAACTGCCGAAATCGTTAAAAAAAGATTAAGAAGAGCATAAGGTCCCAAAACGGAACCCTGAATAACTCCGCTAGGAACTGGGTAACTAGTGGAAAACGAGCCTAACTTGTTGTGAACAGTTAGGTAGCCATTCCCTGATCCATTGCAGAATAGGTCCAACGATACCGTGCATGTTGAGGGCGTGCAGTAGGAGGGCGTCTTGGACTTTGTCAAATGCTTTCATGCAGTCAAGGTAAATAGCATAGACAGGAATATTTTAATCCAACTTAACAAAACTGTCACTGAGAAGATTCGTAACCGTTGAAAAGTTAGGCCGAAAGCCATGTTAGTTAAAAGTAATAGTGTTCGGTTTCAAGAAAAGTTGTAATGTTTTGTGCAATAACCATCTCAAAGATCTTACACAGATGGCAAGATGGCAGATGCTTATAGGTCTGTAATTAGCTGGGTCCTCCTTATTCCCTTTTTCGTAAATTGGTGTGATATAAGCAACGCGCCATATTTGGGGCACAAACCCTGTGCAGCGCATATTATTGAAAACAGGAACGAGAATTGGGACAAGGATGTCTTTACACACAATCAGTACATCGGCTTGTATTCCATCAGTTCCTGCCGAAGCATGCGGTTTAAGTTTAGAGAAGGCTGCGGCCACGTTTTCACTAGTAAAGATTAGTGGTGAGACCGCAACAGGGTACTTAGCGAGAGGAGGTAGGATTCCAGTTGAAATGCAGGAGTAATTTTCTGCAAAGGTTTGAATTAAAAGGTTTGCCATTTCTTGAGGTTCGGATGTAAATGGGTTAGAGTAGGTTTTGAGGGGGCCAATTTGTGGTTTTAATATTTGCTTAGTTTTAACATATTTGAAAAATTCCTTCGCCGTAAGGGTATTTCGAAAAAAACAAAAATTGCATAAGTCAAAGTCCCCCCCCCCCCCATGCTGTTAAAATACAAAAGTATGCTTAAATACCAAATTTCACTTCATTTGGACAATTCTAGCCCCCTGCCCACTTCGATTAAAGTTTTTACCATTGTCGCCGGTTGTATCGGACCATCGGTCAGATGGTTACGTTAATATAATGTAATTAAGAATATATAAAACTAATGATACATTGCTTAAAAGAATCTGAACTTCATTTCTTTTTAATTTTTCAGGACAAAATCAGTGATCTAATAAAGCTGTAGCAAGAAACAATGGAGAAACAGGCTTCCGACGATGCTACCCAATGTCGAGCTAGACCAACACTAAGAAATGATAAGCTTGAAGATAAAGAAATCCCCCAGGCCAGGACTGGCTTTTAGAAAAGCTTTTACTTGATCTGGAGCCAAAGAAAGGAGCTCAACTACCCACAAACGGAGACGTTTTGCATATGTTCTTATATTTGAATCGTGGACGCATGAAGAGAGAGAAGGAGAACTATATCATTATAAATGTTATTGGAAAGATTGAGGTTTTCTGGCAAGTGGCGGAAATTCCCACCACAACTATCAAAAGTGGACATTCCCCTAACAGACTCAACAAGGTTATCACAAACTACGACAATATCCGAAAACACATGGGTAGGAAGAACTTTCCCGATGAGAATGATGCATTTTTTATGCAAATCTTCTGTAACAGCTTTTCGAATCTCCTTGCCAGCTGTCCAAGTACTTTTAACTGATAAGGTTGCAAGGTCAAGATGAACTCCACCTTCAGAAAGAATTGCACCCATAAAAGCCATTCATGTACCAACTGAGAGATTAAGCCTGTCTCTCATGGCAAATATTTTTGTGCTTTTGAATGGGTTGCGAGGCAAGTGTGACGACAGAAGAAGAACGCTTTGGGCAATTAACGCTACTTGTCGAAGGAATAGCAAAGTCCGAATCAGGAGACTCTTTCCCTTGTTCTTCATCTTCATGATTATCTCCATCAGCTACAAGAGCTACAAGCTAAAGATCATCATGTTATAGGTTGATGTCATTTGTACCTATGTTTTCTTTAAATAGGCATTGCTGCTGCTGCTGTTCCGTCTAGGCTTGTTGGCCTAACTGTTCAACTCGTGACAGTCTCCTTTGCACTTTTTGATATGCGACTTATCAAGGCCTCCCAATTCCATTTTGCGAATTGTACCCTGGTCCTCTAGGAACTGTATGTCCTCAGCTATCACGTTTTTGGTTCTTCATCTGTCACGTTCGATAATGGTGACAGCGTCTTTATGTGAAATGTCAAAGAGTGGATCAAGAGATTCAAAAATGCATCTTTCTCATGGGGAAAGTTCTTCCTACCCTCGTTTTTTTCGGATATTGTCGTAGTTTGTGATAACCTTGTTGAGCCTGTTAGGGGAATGTCCACTTTTGATAGTTGTGGTGGGAATTCCCGCCAGTTGCCAGAAAACCTCAACCTTTCCAATAACAATTATAATGATGTAGTCCTCCTCTCTCTTCATGGGTCCACGATTCAAATATAAGAAGATATGCAAAAGTCTCCACTTTTGGGTAGTTGAGCTCCTTTCTTTGGCTCCAGATCAAGTAAAAACTTTTCTAAAAGCCAGTCCTGGTCTGGGGGATTTCTTTATCTTCAAGCTTATCATTTCTTAGTGTTAGTCTAGCTCAACATTGGGTAGCATCACCGGAATCCTGTTTCTCCATTGTTTCTTGCTACAGCTTTGTTAGATCACTGATTTTGTCCTAAAAAATTAAAAAGAAATGAAGTTCAGACTTTGATTTATACAATTTTTGTTTTTCGAAATACCCTATATCGCCGCATACCCCGATTCCGTAGCAATCTTGTGTTCGAAATCATTTTTCTGCTTCTTGAGAGTAGCCTGGACAAGCTGGTTTAGGAGTAGATATTAGCGATATATTTCAAGGTTTCTTGTCCTGAAATGAATGCAACAAACGTATCGTAGCATGTCGAGACTGTAACGTTTGAAGCTAGTGACTGACGCCCGGAAGCGTATTAATTTCAGAATTCGCTGGCCATGTTTTACATTACAGTACGTCGACCAATGAAAGCTACGGGATATTCCCTCACTGATTAAGTTTTAAATTTAGCCAATGAACTTAATCGAAAGCTGCTTGAAGTGTATCACTGTAAATCGGTTGTGATTAGACGACTTTAGTGTCGCGGTTCTCCGTTGGCCTTGACTCGGCTGGCGTTGGTTTGGCCGACCGCCGTCAGGTGTCACCTGTCGGTCAGTCGTCTATCTACCTTAGATAACGAGCATTGGATACATGATTGGATAACGATACGCTTTCCGCCTCTTCTCGGAGTTGAGCTCGAACCAAGTAGACGCTCTCTTAAAAATAAAGAAGTTTACGTTGTTTGTTAAGCAATTTCCGACTGAGTTATAGGCTGGGGGAGCTTTTTGAAAAAGAGCTTGGTTTAAGTTAATGAGGCATTTTGTGGCAAAAGCAGGGCCGTAGTTGCCGGGGGGAGGCAGAGGAGGCAACTGCCCCCCCCTCCTCTCAGTCACTAGCAGAGGGGGCACCAAAATAAAGAGAAATATTAATTCAAATTTCAACAGTTCATGTATTACTTTCAAATCAAAACTCAACTTAATTTCAAAAATTGTAATTATTTTGAAAATAATTTTAAAAACCACTGACTGATCTAAATAAATTGCAGCTTGTTTTAAGATTATACAATAAGCTACGATATAATCTCAGCAGTCAGTGGTTTAAGCTCTTCCTGAGCTCTTCCACCCTCATTGGGTAGTTTCCTGCATTACAAAGAGCATCAGTCGCCAACACCATGATGGCTGATTCGTCAGGGGCCAACCCAAAGCATCTGGTTGAAGGTCATCACCTTGGGTCACCACTACCTCATGCCCATTTGAAAAAGTGTGATTTCATATATCCCTTGACTGTACCACGATAAGGTTGTCTGTCATAATGAAAAGAAAGTGTGAATCTGGTGCCCAAAACCGAGCCAAAAAAAAAGGATGAAAGAAGATTTTTCTTGTACATTAACAAAAACATTAACATGAACGCATATTGCTAAATAAATTTCTCAAGAATATGTAAAAACAGTACCCTTCAGAAGCCAGATAAGGCAGTGATGAACAGTAAAATGCTTAAAGTGCTCCCCCAGACCCCCTTCCTGGCTTTGTTTGGCCCCTTCCACAATTTTTTCTGGCTTCACCTCTGTAGACGGGGGCACCAAAATCGACTCCGAATAATGCATGGTAAAACAGAAGGACTTGCTGACCCAAGATGGAGGAAGTTTGCTGTGAACTTGCCGAATTGGAATAAATCCAGGATGTTTCGAAGTACCAGTTTCTATTCAGAGCTCTTTCAATTGGATCTGCTCTACGTGCGCAATAACAAGTAAAAGTACATCTGTGTCCAGTACTGCAATTTTATTGTAGCCTCGGCCAAATGCTATGCGCCTCAAATCTAACCTAAAGATAAACAACCAACATCCAACAACCATAGCCTCCACTACCAAAAAACCACACAACCTTGTCACGGCCGAAGCACAATGGAGAAAGCACAACACAGCACCATAGAGCACAGTAGAGCACAATCTGTGTCTCTAGCCCTTTCAACAATGGTGTCTGCGTCGCAGTGTATAGCGTGGAGAATTAACCGGGTATCGGCCTCCTCACGTGTTGCTCATAACATTTCCTCGTTGTGTAGTGGTTTGTTGCTTCTGTCATCTTGTTCGTTTTGGCACAGTTTTGGTCAGAGGAGCTGATGCGACAGGCTCCCACAGATATGATGTTTGTTACTGGTGGAGGCTTCCAGGATGAACAAAATATCAGAACCAACAAATCACTACACAACATGGAAGGAGGCCGATACCCAGCTAATTCTCCATGCTATACACTGTGAAGCAGATACCATTGTTGTCAGAGCTAGAGACACATGTATTTTTCCTACTCAGATCAAGATGGCGATAAGGCCAGAATACAGTCATAACTGCTACGTTAACACAGATTGCTACTTATCTATCCATCCCCGACGATCTCCGTCCAGGCAATCGATGGTTAAACTTTCATGATTGTCCACAAGCCGACTGTAGTTCTACCGAATGGGGTAAACATTCCCCTTAACACTGGCCGAAACAAGGCCGAATGCCAAAACGGAAAAAGACTAGGGCTCGACCCTCCTGACTGGATCGCAGGAAGAAGGAAGAGATCGGGGGAGTAACATGGCGTACCTAGACAACAGTTACAACAAAGGGAGTTGCGTAACAACAATAACGTTGGATCTACAACAATACAAGTGTCGGCAGATAAGTATACAGTTTAAAAGAGCTCGCTGAGAAACAGGAGAAATTGCATAAAAATCTTCCCTGTGTCGAGATTATATCTCACACAGTTTTAACCTCAAGTGCTTTAAATTTCTGAAGCCATCTAATTTTGTTTAAGACTAGTGGGTAAAACTGTTTCAAATCAAAATCAAAAGTCGCCAACCAGTCCTTTCCCATCAAAGGCTGAAGTTCTTTATTAGCAATTAAAGCCTGAACCTGCTCAACTCTTTCACCGATTAGCACTTTAACTTTAATGGCACCAAAAACTTTATCTACCTGACCAGTCCATGACTTGACAAAAATAATTGGTTTTAACAATTGACAGTCTTTAAAATGTGTGATACCAACTTAGTGGTAAAATTGTAGCATCACAGCCACAATCAGCGTCTAATGGCAACTTTACACCATTGATGTCACACTCGACAGACCATCTCTCAGTTTGAGCAAATTAATGCACACCGTGTTGTTCTCTAATCAATCAACAGATTCGTCACTACTTTCATGATCACTGGACCTCTCATCCGGTGTGCTACACTCAGATTCTTCATTTTGTTCCAAAAAGTGTGCTTTGTTCTGCTTGTAGCCATATTTAAACTTCTTGCCAGTGCTTTTCTTAGGACGGGGTTTAGACTCTGATGACTGAGTACTCTGTTTACCCGTTTTGTTTTGCGAGCAAACTGCCTTTAAATGTCCTTTGACATGGCAACGGCCACAGGTGTAGTCTTTAAAATGACAATGGGCTCTCCCGTGTCGCTTAAAACCACAACAGAAACAAACCATATCTTTAGAACTCGAGGAGGATGGTTTACCTTGCCGATAACTGTTTTTACTTTTCTTTTTAGTTTTAGCAACAAAATTTATACTACTAGCGCTGGTTTTTAACTCTTGTCTCAGTGGCGCAGGGAAGGGGGGGCCCACGGGGGCCATGGCCCCTTCCGAAACGGAAGTGAAGCAAGAAAAAAATTGCCGTTTTCTAAAATTGAAAATTTCTTTATTTTTGCTTTAGGTCAAGCTGTGTGAATGTTGTTAGTAGCCGGTTAATCGTAAAATAAACTAAAAATATATTTAGGAACGTCAAAATCTGTTTTAGCGTCTGACAGTTCTTGGATAAGGTCCCCTTCCCTACTTGAAACCATTTCCCAGCTAGTAATCCAAGTAACGCATTCCAGGTGCTTGCCTAATTCTTTGTAATCTGCCTACTTTGCTCCTCCCCAAGCAACCTACCCTTTCGTCTACCAACTGTTTCCATCTCACTTACTTAAACTTCAACCCTCCACCCCTAAAAACCCTTCTTGGGTGGGTATAGCCAGTCGGTCATAATAACACTATATTGGTATTCTCTCTTCATTCCCTGACTTTCTTTGGCAATGCTCGTAAGAAGATGAAGCAAGCCAAAATCAAAGGTTTTTGCGAGGAAATGAATACGGCAAGAAATAATAGAAGTGAAGATGAAGGCTGTCCTGAAACACATGAAAATCTTCCAGTTAAAAAGTCGAAAACAGCAACACCCAAGTTGGATTAAACAGAACGGAAATCCAGTCGGCTCAGAAGGGTTAAAAAAATACAGATGCAAACCTATTTACGTTGCCTTTGGGACTTAAATGTCAGACTGCCTGAACGGGGAATCGAACCCACGATCTTTGAAACATTCAAAGTCCGAGGTCTACCTCTGAGCCATACTGACACGGCCTGAAGAAATCTGTATTTATTTAACGCAAGTTGGACGCAAGAAACTTTGCCGAAACCAGATGGAGCAAAAAAGCAGGTCTTCTGAACGGAGGGAAAATTGGATTTTTTAACAGACGAAAAAAATACCGGGAAAACGTAATGGACAAATCGGACAATTTTATTTTTGTTACTTCCGGAAAAAAATAAGATATTAGATATGAACTTGATACTGCTCATAAAGTGGAAGTTCTGGAAAACCGAGAAGGGTAAGCAGAGAAAAGGTGGATAATTTAATTTTTTTCTGTCAGTTTCACACGATTTGAGATGGGCCTATAGGCCTATTATAATTTAAGATATTGGGCTTTGGTTACAGCTTTTGTCAATGCCATATTGTTTTACCAGTTTAGTCAAGTAGTATGTTATTTTAGTTATTATCACAGCTCGTGACTTTTAACGTCAGGGTAGGCCTAAACATTTATACAATTAATCGTGGATGTGGAAAATAATAGCAGGCCAATTTTTTGTAGAGATCGTAAAACTACGACGAAAGTAAACATTTAGGCTAATTAAATAGTGTTTTGATTGTGTAAAATCGTCCATAAACCGATATAAAATAGGGCACTAAATAGGGCAAAAATAAATTGATATAAAATAATAACGAGGAAAAAAGGGGGGGGAGGGTGTTGGTTGAGGCCTAATGGAACGTCGACAGCTAGGTTATTAGCGCCAACCTCAGTCACAGTGCAGTGGTCTGGATTGCTCCACACATTACAGAGATGTTAAAACAAACCCCAAATCTAGATCTTATCATACATCTGTACCTCCTGCAAAAATATAAAAAAATAAAAACTCTGACAAGAGGCTGAAAAAATTATGGGGTGAAAAGGTCCAGGAAAAAAAGACCTAAGGGAAAAAGGTCTGGATAAAAAGGTTTGGGGAGAACAAGTCCATGGAAAGAAGGTTTGGAAAAAAACATCCAGTGGAAAATTAATGTCCGCAAGAAAATTGTCCAGAAAAAAAAGGGTCTGCGGGATAAATTCCGTGGAAAACAGGTCCTGGAAAAAAGTTGGAGGAAAAATAAGTTTTTATTTTTCTTGTACCTTAACAAAAAACATTAACAACTTTAACATGATCGCATCATAATGCTAAATAAATTTCTCAAGAATGTGTAAAAACAGTACTCTTCAGAAGCTAGATAAGGCAATGATAAACACCAAAATGCTTAAGCTTCCCGGACCCCGCTGGGGGAGCTTACAGCGCTCCCCCAGACCCCCTTGCTGGCTTTGTTCGGCCCCCTCCGACATTTTTTCTGGCTGCGCCACTGCTCTTGTTGGTTCAGTTCTGCTGCTTCCAAAGAAAGTGCTAGTTCAACTGTAGTTAATCTAAGGTTTTCTTAATTAGCTCTCGTGTATAATTGAGCTGTGAACACCACCAACAATTCGATCTCGGATCATTTCGTCTTTAATTTTGCCTACAACAATAGCATCATAACCACAATGCTTGGTTAATTGTTTTAAAGCATCAACATATTCAGCTATTGATTTATTAGGTTTCTGTGACCTCTTGTTAAACCTGAGCCTTTCTGAAATTGTGCCAGGTGCTGGTTCAATAGATGTTCCTACTAATTAATTAAAGCATCAAACGTAACGGGTGTAACTGTAAGTGGATCGATAATTCGAACAATTTTCTGAAACGCTGCATCCCCAACACTAGCTAATAATACGTCGCAACCATCTTCATCTTTAATTTTCTTTGCTTTAAGAAAACAACCAAATCGCAAAATGTACATAGACGCAGAATGGTTACTTGGTTCATAAGTATCAAACAAACAGTTAGTTTTGACAGCTTCAGCGCCACCAGGCATTTTAAACTGAGCTAATTAACAAAGCTAAATTAATTTTATCAAAAGGCCTTTTATTTGACAAAACTTAATTTGCACTAAATCGACCTAAAACAATCGCTAAATGACCTGCAACTACAGTTTTTATGATTTTAGACACAATTTTACTCACACAAGCATCATTCAAATTTACAGCCTAAGCTAATTGACAAGCTAACTTTGTTTTCAAATAACAAGCATGATAAGCAATTAACCATTAAACTTATCTAAACCAGACAATTAAGCCAACAAAATTGACAAATCATTCAACGCAAAATTTAAACACTACGTTTATAGGCCTCAATTTAAAACTTTAAATTTTCAAGCTTGATAGTTACAAACATACTAGTCAAAATATCAAGTTTACTGGGCAGTTTTACACACACATACCCAGAAAACAACACGGTAAGCAAAAAGAGCTAGAAAGCCGTTTGCACATCAAAATAAGTAATAAAGTTATTAACTTCAGAACCTCAAGCTTAATCTGTGCATGACAAATTTCACAGAAATACGCCAATTTCAGCTGCGATTTTCCGAAAGCCCTAGCGTAGGAAGTCGCAAGGTATATTCAAGCGTAGTCAAGCATAGTCAAGCGTAGGAAGTCGCAAGGCGTCGCCTCGACACAGCCTTTAAACTAAATTACGAAACTAGCTACAATTATGAAATACACAGAAAAATTAGTAGTAAAAATACTACAACAGGTAATTCTGACAATACACTATATTTAGTCAGAAATTGTGCCAACACAATCACCAGTGAAACAAGTGAAACGAAAACTGTTTCAAATTGAACAAGGTTACTTAATTATCCCCCAGCCCATGCCTATAGTTATTTGCCAAATAACCAAAATTCAAGCTGTACCTCAAACTTGGAGCAGAAAGTTCGAAGCTGCGGGGAAATTTAAGTATAACAAAGAGCAGAGATAGGCCATAGCCATGACCCTCGTCGCCAGTTGTTATGTACTTGGACTTACATATTATTGGGCTGCTCAAAGCAACTTATCCTAACTAAAAGGAAGGGCACAAACACTCGTGTTGACGTCTAGTAAATGGTTGTTTAATAACTTACATTTAACTTATGCTAAGTCACATGGCTTGTTACTATTGGTTAGCAATAATTGATAGATGCAAGATACACCCTGTAACAACGAATCAGAGCAATGATGTTTAGGCAAAGGATGACAGCAATAAATTATATGTGAATACTGTGTACACGGAAGGTGCATACAACAACAAATATAGGAACAGACCAGTCGTGAGTATGAAAATGAAATGGGAAGGCTTGATGAATTATTTGAATTTGAATTACACTCCCAGCAAATTTTTTTTATGAACTTTGTTAATATGCCATTAACTGCATAGCATTGCTGTGGCTGAAGCAAATTTTGTTTGAATACTTGAACATGTCCACGTTGGCCAATAAATTCTTGTGTTTATGCTGCTTTTCAAATTAAGTTTTTATGGACGATTGTCATTTTCGAACTTTATTTCAAATCTGCAGCAAGTTTATCGCCGGCAGACCTGTCATGAATGAACTCACGGTGGTATTGTCTGGCCGTAGCGACGATCGTTTTGGCGCCAAATGCTACCGTGGGTTGGCAGCTTGCTTTTGTTTTGGTATCGTATATGGCAACGGCGTTGCGTAAAATTGGCGCTGCTGACAAATTTTTTTGTTAATTATCCAACGATTGCTGGAAATTTTGACTTTTATGTTTATGCATTTTAGGAATGTTGCTCAAAACCAATTTTTGCTTCCCATGAACATCAATTATTGTTGCACTAGAGTTGAATTCAGTGTGGAATTCGAAGTTGTACCAGGAACCGATGAAGCGAGCACAATTTTTCGAGCACAATTTTTAATTATTTGGCTTTGGCAACCAACTACAATTAAACTATGGCAGACCAATTTACACTCACTGATAAAGGGTTAAATGCTGTAAATTCCCCTGCAACAAGGAGTTCACCAACCACTGCAAATCTTTCCCTGGTCTCACCTAATGCCCTTGTCCTGCGTTTTTGCGTTACCAGAGATGTCATGTGGTCTGGGGGAGCTACGGCAGCTTCCTCTGTGCATCTGCAGCAACAAATTCGTCTAGACGACGATGATGAAGATGATGATGAGTTTGTTAGGGGTGCAGATAATGTTAGTGTAATTAATGAGCCCAGTAGTGAAAATGTTTCTGATTTGGAAGGCAACTCTAACCCCCTGTCCCCCAGTGTAGAACACCGCCTTGCTGAGTTAGCGGTTAAAGTTACCAACACCGAAAGTAACTTTCGTCATCGTCTTGACGAGGCACTTGTCTCGTTGCAACGCAAAGTTGGGAAAAACTTGCATCGCAGTTTGCAAACTGTTCAAGACAGACTGCAACGTCACGAGTCTTCCCTGGATAGTAAACTAATAAATAATAAGACTGTACCGAGCACATTTTTTCCTACCGAGCCGAGCGCTCAAAAAATGCCTGGTACTCCGAGCAGAACCGAGCCGATCAGTGATGCTGAGCAGAACCGAGCACCTTTATTAATCACAGGGTGCTGCCGGGAGTACCAGCTTTTTTCATACTTTCTCACATTCCAACTTATTTTTTTTTCACATTTTTCACAGACCCGCTTTTCATTTTTTTTTTGACATACCTCCTTTTCATTTTTCTCGCACACCTATTTTTCATTTTTGTATCACTATTTCTTCGTTTTCAAATAGTCACTTTCGCAACTCTTAATACATTTTTTTTCCAGTTACCATTGTAATATCACTCAAGAGAGCGAAAGCGAATTCAAAGTGACTCCGGCAATAAACCAGTCAATTTTTTTTTTGTCTAACAACAAACATGCCTACGTAATTCCGGGCCCAAAATGAAGAACGATATTTTATTGATTTTTACTTGAATAGTGCGTTTTGCCTTATTTTCACATAACACTTGTGTTTTTTACATTTTCCCCTTTTATTTTACCACTAGCAAATTTTCACATTTTTCACATCGGTATCATCAAAATTATGAAGGGGTACTACGACCTGGACAAAAATAACTTCTGGATACCTTCGAAGTGTGTAAGTACCAAAAGTCACAACTCCAGAATCTTCAAGCCGCAAGCAAGGGTGAACATTGCAAAATCCGTTTTCACTCATCGTGTGATTGACGATTGGAACTCTCTGCCCCAGAGTGTCGTGGACGCAACGTCGATCAACACTTTCAAAAACAGACTAGACAAAATCATTTAGTTCGAAACTTGTATTTTTTATGATGGTTTCATTGAGAAGGAGCGTATAAGCAGAATGCTTTCTGCTCTCGATTTACATATTACATCCCTACGCTCCTTTTTCACATCGGCAGCACTCGAAAAATGCCAAGCAGGTTTCTAGATAGAGCAATTCTTTTCACTAAAACAGCCTGATATAGCAGCAACCATAGGCCATCGTTAGTTTCGCACACTGTACCTAATTGATGACGTATCAACATATCTGGTATGAAGAAACAGGAATCAGGAAGATTCAGGAAGAATAACACATTACCACCTTCAGGAAAATTTACCAGTTCAGCTTAAACACCAAAATTTCCCTCATTAAATTTTCGGTGAAAACAAGAGACCGTTCACCTTCATCAGAACGCAACGAGGTACAAAATTTTAAAAACGATCGTTACATGGTTGTGGCTACCATCAAGCAGACGACGCGTGAGTGAGAGAACCACTGATCTACACACAATTACGCACTCAATCCCCACTGCTTCTCAAGCTTGGCTTTCACATCAGAACCTACTGACTGTTCCATTAACACGTGGGAGGCACCTGTCAGGTTCATGAGTGGAACCTTCTTGCCCTTGAAACGAAGAATGGCCAGAGATTCAAGGGCACTCAGATGCCCTCCTTGGAGTGAATTGGAGGAAAGTAAAACTGTCGTGGAATTCCAAGCAATCTGGTGCTGCTAATGTTTACATGCTGGGCGATGCCGTTGACAATGTCTTCCCTCTTTACAGCTGCAATGTGTTCGCCTATTCTCTCGAGCAACTGTCTCTTGGTCTTGCCAATGTAACGGCGTTGCATTGGCCGAATGGGACACAGTAGACCACACCACTCCTTCGGCCCAAGTGTGGTGGCAAGGGCTCTGCAGGTCGAGGGAAAGGGGGTGGGGGGAAGGTGCACTCACAACTAGTACCTTGGCTGAGTTCTTGCGCTTCTGGCGGGCGGGTGGGGTAATGATGCGTGCGTTGAATAGCCTGGGAAGGGGGTGCCACGGAAAGGGAGGGGGTGGGGAGAGGGAGGGTAGGGGTGGGGGGAAGAGTGCACGGTCTTCTTCGAACGTGGTTCTTTCAGCATCTTTTTGAGGTTGGGAGGGTATCTCAAGAAGCACTTCACTCCATTTTCTGTGAATGCACGTTGCACTGTCTCGCTTCGTCCTGGTACGTACATTAGCACCTCAACCGGTCTGTCATCTGACTTCTGAGATGTCCCCTTCGCGAGCTGCCTTCATCCTTACAGATCGGTGCAAAGCTTTCTTCGTCTCCGAGTTGATACGGTGTGCGGAGAATCCTCGTTGGAAGAAGGTCGTCTTCGCCTGTTCAAGAAATTTTTGGGCCGTTTTCTGGTCAGATGAATGATTGATTATGCGCACCAGCTCGTTGGACAGGATGGCATTAAGCGTGCTCCTGGGGTGGCCAGAATGGTACGCCAAGCCCTACCTGAATGGCAAGGTTTCTGGAATGGCTCATATTTAATGCTCCATCTTCCCCGACATCCAGGAAGGGAAGACTCTCCTGTCGTTCTTCCTCCCTCGTGAACTGAATGGATGGGTGCCACCCATTTAGGGCCTGTGTGATGGCTTGCGTCTCACTCTTAAGGGTCGCTGCCAGGACGTCATCTACGAAGCGATTCCACAATAGCATGCCAGGAAACATATTCGTCACATATTCATCCACGAATTGCAGCACAAGCACGGCCAACAGGGGCGAACAAGAGTAACCCATCGGTGTGCCTGCTTCCTGGAGGAAGGTGTGCTCCCCAAAGCATACATAAATCGAAGCCAACACAGTTATCAGCAATTCACAATCCACTTCATGTTCAGGTCCACTGATCCCAACTCTAATAGCAGACTGGTCGAACATCTGCATGATGAGCAGGATTGCAGCTGTAAAGAGGGGAGACATTCTCAACAGCATCGCCCAGCATGTAAAACATCAGCAGCACCAGATTACTTGGAATTCCACGACAGTTTTGCATTCCTCCAATTCTCTCCAAGGAGGGCATCTGAGGGCCCTTGAATCTTTGGCCATTCTTCATTTCAAGGGCAAGAAGGTTCCACTCATGAATCAGACAGGTGCCTCCCACGTGTTGATGGAACAATCAGTAGGTACTGATGCGAAAGCCAAGCTTGACAAGCAGTGGGGCTTGAGTGCGTAATTGTGTATAGATCAGTGGTTCTCTCACTCACGCGTCGTTTGCTCGATGGTAGCCACAACCATGTAACGATCGTTTTTAAAATTTTGTGCCTCGTTGCGTTCTGATGAAGGTGAACGGCCTCTTGTTTTCACCGAAAATTTAATGAGGGAACTTTTGGTGTTTAAGCTGAACTGTCAAATTTTCCTGAAGGTGGTAATGTGTTATTCTTCCTGAATCTTCCTGATTCCTGTTTCTTCGTGATGTTGATGGCAGTTGCCGATCTTTCAAAATATGGTATGGCCAATTACGCCTGCATTAACAACCATTATCATAACAAAACAAGTAATTTTTGTATGAGGTAAGTTACTTTAAAGCTAAGAAAAGTTTTAACACTTGACCATTCAAAACAATTAAATTAGTGCTGTTGACACTAAAACTGAGTTGCACCACCTGTGAGACTAGTATTTATTTAGTCTGCTTGAATTTTCGGGGATTTGTACCGATCCTCTTCATCAGAAATCACACTAAAAACTATCGTTACATGTTGCATCAACGACAAAATTCAACTGCTCATGCGCTGTACGACCACTGATCTTTAAGCGTGACTCAAGAGGTCTTCTCGATCGCTATGCTGGGGTTCGTGGATTTTCCATTGGCACTCTAAATTTAAGGTTAGTTCTGGATTTACAAGTCCATCTATTCGGTTGTAGGTTGGTCCAGTGATATTCATAAGGGGAACCCGACAGCGGGATAAACTTTTTAAATGACGCTCACGTTCAAGGTCCAGTGGTAACAGGATCGCTCGCCAGTTAAATGGACATAATTGCTCGGTATACCGAGATTGCAGATCATGCCCAGCTCGGTGAGAATCGGTTCAGCAGCTCGGTATCGGTACAGCCTTACTAATCATCCATGAACGGCGTTTTGAAAACTCGCTACAGGTTACTAGTGAGAGACTTGACAACTCACTGTCCGCTGTTGAAAGTAAACTTGACTCTTCCTTACGTGAGACTTCGAACGAGTTTCATAACCAATGTGCATCATTACGTCAGCGATTAACTGACACTGCTTCTAATCTCACCATGGATTCATGCTACTCTTGAATCCATGGGGTCAGCCATGTCATTAGTCCGCGCCGATATTCAGGCAGGGAATGACCGCACGGCTGAAGCCATGCAGACTATTATGTTAGCATTTAATAATAATATGCTGGTTTTCCACATATTACGTGGAGGGAAGACGGATGGGCAGGCCACTAACACCGTTCCCAAAACAGGGTGGGGGGAAGGTCGGCTGGTGGCAGAGTTTAATGAATGAAATGAAAAACATTTTACTGTTCCAAAGCCAGTAGCCTTCGAAAACAAGAAACAGTTGGGGCATTCACTGTCTCGGCCCCAAGTGCATTCTAGATTGGACAACCCGTAGCGAGAAGAAATATCAACGACAGTCGAGATGCGAAGTTTGTACAGCAAGCTTCAGATTGTGACCCCTGGTACAAATATTGCTGGGGGCAAGATCAAAAAAGGGAAGATCAATGGAGATCAACCCATGTATATGTCAAAATAAGATTTTATTCGGCGTAGTTCCAGCAACTCAAGACCAAGCTTGCTAAGTCGGTTACCATAGTCAATTTCTCTGAAGCCAGGCAAGTACTAGGTGAACTGACGTTGGACTCTTTCCAAGAGGTCAATGTCCTTGGCCAAATGTGGAGACCAGACAGGGGTCGCATATTCAAGGATGGGGCGTACAAAATCCTTGAACGCCCAAACTCTTTGCAATAACGCCCGAAGTGAAGCACCTACACACGATCGTCGAACGTCGGAAAGCTGCGGCAGAAATCTTTTGACAGTGGAGGGAGGGCTTCAGGTTTCCATTGAACCAAACCCCCAAGTCTCTGGCCTCGACGGAGGAGGGCAAAGGCTCATGTTCAAGAAAATACTCGGATTCATGGTTTTGGTTCCAACATGGAGAGTAAAAGACTTTGGTACAGAAATAGGCAGCTGCCAGTGTCTGGACCATTCCTCAACGGCTTGGATCTGCGTCTCCAATTCAGAAGATGCCACTGAAGACAGGTTTTCAGCCCCAATCTTCAAATCATCTGCGAACTTAAAACCGAACGTACAGTTATTACCAATCCTGAGGTCATTGATGTAAATAACAAACAACAGTGGTCTGAGGACTGAGCCCTGAGGTACACCGCATGGGACATGAACCCTGGAAGAGTAGGTGCCCTCAGTAGTAGAATTTATGCGACTCTACGCTGGCTCGGCTACTTTCTACAATACTAATTCTTAATGTCTCATCTGTGACGTCACAGATGAGATGACGTATTGGGTTAGTGTTAGTATGAATATGCATTTTTATAGTGACTTGCACTTTTTTTTATTAAATTTTGCGTGGCGTCTACCTCCTTTGAAGGTTGGAGTCAGAAAGAAAGATGGCTTCCGGTTGTAAGTAATAAGTAAGGCCTGCTCTCACTCAGATTGGTCGAGAGTCGGTCACGTGAGCGGAGGACGTTTCTGGTCGACCCTCGAGCGGTAGGAATTGGAACTAAAAATGGAGATTACTAACCTATCGTGTCGTCATTTAGAATGGAAGAAAAATAAAAAGTCGTTTTTTCTGTCAAATATGTTTTATTACATGTTTTAACAAGAATCTCAGAATTTAATCGTCATAAAAATACAACAGTTCAAACAAAAAAGACAAAATGTGTTGTTACAAGTTTGAATCAATAAAAAACTAACATTATTGCTACACGTTATCGGATTTACCTTTTTTTACAATGTATTATCAGGTATGGAATAATGTCCATACGATAAACTCCTAATGCCATCACTTAATACATAGCGTTTATTATCGTAAGCGGTTAAACACAGTTTGTTCTGTTCTTCGGTCACTAGCTGGTAAGTTTTACTCCGAAGAAAATTCATTTTAAAACAATATAAATTTTGATTATGTAGTACATCAACGTAATGCCTACGAGTTACTTTTTGTTTCAGTACACATCTCTGCATACCTTTTCCAACAAGTTTGTTAACATCGCCATAAATCAACGAATACATTTTAGCTTTCAGGCCGCAAAATTCTAGAATGGGGACGGAACAAGTCTCGTCTTTAAAAATACCTGGAACTTTCTTGTTCCGTGTCGAGTACAAAGCATGATCTGTAGGATAATCACTCGTATCGTATCTATCTAGATGCAACAACATGTCTGCATATATATTACCCGTAAAGATTTCATAACACAAGGAATCGGTGTTTGTGAACAACAATGAAGCGTTGTTTCCATACAAGGTTTTTACATGTCCGTAGTGAAAATCAAACATTAAATACTTGCTCAGGCCGAGAACAGTGAGCCAAACATAAATTGGACGTAATAGAACCACTTTGGTTTTCATCATCTTAAAAATAACATTTTTATCAAAAACAACGAAATTCACCATGTTTGGTTTTGAAGTCAGTTTCCTCGCTTTACTCTCAGTAGTTGCAATTTTAACGCTAACTCGCTTCCTCAGTTGTTCAATCATCTTATCGTACAGAGAATTCGTCATTGTTTTATAAAAATCTTTGTGGAAAGCGTTAGTGGCATGTTGAGGTTTTGTCGTATTTAGTTCAATGTACGGTTTTAACCAAGCTTTCTGCGGAAATGACAAAACACGATAAATCTTACTCATTACTAAACCATGTGAAAGATGTAATGAACAATATATTTTGATTTGGGATGCAAATTCGGAGCGAGTTTTCTAGAACTGTCCGAAAGGTTAAGAATCCTATGCAAATCTTGACAATAAGGTGACAGCTGCTCGTAGCAGATGAGCATTGATTCGGGACACAATGGACAATCGGAATGAAGGTCGTGCAAGTACGGGGGATAATCCAGGTCCACTTCTAGAATGTAACCTTTTGCTGCATCGTCTTCTATGGCAAGAATGTCTAAATCACGGATTTGTTCTTCCATCAACCACATAAAATCCCCAAAAGGTAGCACTAGACTGAGGCTCCACCCATACAGGTTTTTGGCATCCAAATATATTAATAAACAAAAACGGAACGTTAAATGTTTAGAGTAAGGGTCTAAAAGTCAAAACCTAGAAGGAACACGGACAAGCTTTGACAGTCAGGGTCTAGGTGTGAAATTTTGTAAGAGGCTGGTAAGCATTAGACCCTTACTACCCATTAGTTAGCTTAGTTTTAGTCTATTAGACAGAATGTGTGTATGAACGGTTGTAACAGGTTTTCTTTGTTCTTAGAATATTGTAATGAAACTTTAAGAACATAATTTTCTTGTGAAGTTTGTTATTTTGTCTTTTGATGCTTTAGAATTTTTTATTAAATTTCGTAGATTTACGGTAGAGGATAACCAGTAATTCACTCTGCTGCAAATACCCTGCCATGTTACTAAATCGAAAAATAATTTTCAACATAAAGCAAAGCAGCAAACGTATACCATACTACCACTGGATCATCACATGGGTCATTGTAGGAGGATTTCCAGTTTTTCGTCAAAATGTATTTATTTCTGACCACCAGGTAGTAAGGGTCTAATGCTTACCAGCCTCTTACAAAATTTCACACCTAGACCCTGACTGTCAAAGCTTGTCCGTGTTCCTTCTAGGTTTTGACTTTTAGACCCTTACTCTAAACATTTAACGTTCTGTTTTTGTTTATTAATTCGTGTTACTTTTAGAATTGCAGCTAAACTGTAAAACAGTGCAGTTGACGGTGAAAATTGAGAGTTTAACACATAGACCCTAGGCTGACTCTTACTAACAATATCGCCAGTGTTAATAATAGAAACAAATCCTTTAATCTTCAGTCTTGCAGCCGGCGTTTGCTAATTAGCATTGTTGCATAATAACAATGTTTAAAACAATGTAAAACAATCAATCTGGTCGTTTAGAGCTCCATAACCCCTGAACCATTTGACCAATTAGAAAATGCATTATGGAAAGGGCACATCTACAGAGCAATACCTGTAAAATGAGCTAAGAACCAGCTTCATAGGACAAATAGTTTGACCTGTAGACAGGACAGACGAAAGGTACATCCCCAGAACAAGACCAAGACCAAGACCAAGACCAAGACCAAGAACAAGAAGTTGTCTGTTTGGCCCTTCTCTGTATCTCGGGTTTGGCTCGACCGAATTTCACAATTTTTGGACTGCAGACAGGCCTTGATTAGTCATTCCAAATTTGGTTTAAAGATGTTTACTTTTGACGGAGTTATAAGCTCTCAAAGTTGAAAGTTTAACAGAGATCCTAGGTCGACCCTTACTAACACTGGCTATCGCCAGTGTTAATGATGTACGAATGAGGTTTTACAGGACAATAATTCTCACCTATAAATAGGTTATTGGCACGTGCAAATCATTTCGTTACCATACTCACACCTCCTCGTATTCCTCTTTCGATGAATAAGTGTTGATTGATGTCGGTCAACAACTCCAACTGAATCTTTGTCATTTTCAATGCGGCCGAAATGTAAGACCGGGGCTGCTGTAGTAATGAGCAGGATCTAACTTCTAACATTCTAAACAAGTCTTTCTGAAGTCTGTAAATACACAAGCTAATAAAAAAAATCCAAACGCAAATATAAATTAAAATAATCTGCAAATGTTTTACAACCCATCTCGTTCCAAACCTATAATGCGTATTCATACTCCTCGTCACTGACACCTTCTTTAGTCAAACTAGAGAAAAAAGCTTCCTTTGCCGGTAAAGCCTTTTCCTCAAATCTAGCATAAGAATCTAAGTATTCAGAGGGAAATATCCCTTTACGCTTTAACAAAGGCCATTGCTCTGGATATTCATACTTGAGAATGTCAAGTTGGGCATCTTCCAGCAATGACACCAATTTGTCTAAAGACGACGGCAAAAATTTAAAAGAATCTAAGTATAATACATTATCAATTTGAATAGACATGTAATCTTGCACATTTTCTGGAATGACACTCACATTTGGTTTACCAAAGGTTGAAATACCTTGCATTATGAGATGCCCATTGTACCGGGTCAGATTATGAAAAAACACAGGCATTGTTTTCTTAAATTTGTATTCGATATTACATTGTGAGTGAGCGGGACCTCTATAAACACCTGTATAGTGGTTGTGATCGTGAACCTTCATTTCACCATCGACGATGAGTTCTTCACAAATATGTTATTGTTTCGTAAGTGACTTTTGTCAAATTCTGTTATTACTAATGGTTTTGATTGTATTAACAAAGCTCTCGTTTTTACATACTCAGCTTCGATGGCTAAGAGAAAGCGTGACACACAGTCAGAACCTCTATACAGTTCGCTAGATGTCACCTCCTAAACAATCAATCATAACGTAACAATAACAACAAGGTTCGTGTAAGTGATACTCGTACGTGTAGGAATTTTCATCATTAGGTTTACACCCTTGTATAGGAGTTAGTATCAACTCAAAATCTGCGTATATCACAAATGGGACAGCCAACTGATTCGCAAAATTGTTAAACTTCAAATATTCTCCCAGGTTCTGGCATAACAATTCTTTGCGCTTTATGTTGTTTACAATACATTTCATGTTCGCATAATGCATTTCTTTCGTGTTGAGGACACAAACAGTATGCACAAGTATACCTATTGAAAACACTGTCCGATATCAATCGATTGAAATTCTTAATAAAACAATAGTGATTGTCTTCTAACAATAACAACCTTACTATTTCGTCTCCATTCCTTTCGCTAATGTAGAGTGGATAGACCTTTTTGTGAGAATAACCATAAACGTTAATCTTTAAATCGTTTAAAATTTCAAACTTGCGAACATAATCTAATGGTACTGGATAAGAGATTTCGTCAACACGTAGAGTGTGTAACAAATGCTTGTAATTGCTCACCCTATTAGGTTGACTTGTAGTAAGATGTAAGGCGGCTAATATGGAATATTCAAAACATTTTAAATCGTAACACTTGACATTAACTATCGCCTTTTTATGAGCAAGAAAAGAACCTAATGGTTTGTAGCAACCTCCAGCTAAGGGTTGATATCTCGCAAAATGAAGATCCAAGGCAAGAATATTCCATAAAACCCAACCAGAACCTTCCTTTTGATAATGATCTAAACGTCTTAACAAGTCCGAATAAACCTCTTTTAACACATCTTTAATTTGATCAACACGTAACACGGTGTACGGTTTTGCACATAAATAAATGGAAATTGTTTTCAAAGGAGGTTTGTGTAGTTCGAGCTTAACACTCGTCACAAGTTTAACTTGGCGAAGGCTGCTACATACCTCTTCAACTAAAGAATACAACTGCTCATGCAAACTAAACAAAAAAAATTCCAAATTTGGATGAAGAGTTTCGTCGTCTGGAAACACATAACTAAATCTTGAAAAATAATTCCGAAAAGAGCTTCTGGTCTTCTTGAACGAAGAGATTGTTTCATTGAGATGAATATCTGCTCTGTTCAGCGCAACATGAGAACGATGACGGTGGCGATTCAATTCAATTCTTGAAGCAAACCCTTCGTTACACTGACTGCACACGTTTTGAGGAGCTGTAGGTGATGGAACATGAGCGCGTGTCTGGTGAAGAAGAAGTGTGCGGCGGTTTTCAAAACGTCGGCCGCAAACAACGCAGTTTGCATCAGCATCGACTGGGTGACAATTGCGTAGATGTCTCAGAAGACTGGTTCTGTGTCTATACTTCGAACCACACGCTTGGCAAACAAACATCCTGAAACGTTGAGGGCATGCAGACTTGTGCACATCGAATCGACTGGTGACAAGTCTTCAGCCGATTGCTGAGGTGTTGCCCTCAAATAACCTTGTGGCATCTGTAAAAAAGAAAAAAAAATCATGTTACGAAATTGTAAAGTTAGAAGACTAGAACAAGAAAAAAACAATAAATTAAAAAATTACACACTTTGTCAGTCGTGTAGGGTGGTGTAACTCTCTTCGTGTGAGGTGATGCGAATAAAGATGTGTCTGCTTCGATGACGGTAAAACGTCGTAGGAAGGCTACATCTTCTGGAGGTTGACATCTACTAACAATTATCACCTTACCTTTAAATAATATCTTTTGTTTTCCAATATTGAAAGCTCTGTTGTCTATCAAATGATATAGGGTCAAAATGGAAGACTCAAGGAGTTCTGAAAAACAATCTGGAATGTAGACGTAGCGATTGTCGTGTCTGACACCTGTAAAAGATGCAGTTGTCATGACGTAACCCAATTCGCAAATGTCTGGTAGTATCACTTCAACGAGTATCGTTTTACCAATTCCAGTCGAACCGTAAATGTAAACACCTTTGACTTCTCTGTCTTGCAAGGCGTTTGTTGCAAGTGCGCTCCACAAAGGTGTTGGTTCTTTTAAGAACTGTTTTCAACATTTCATTTTCTATCCTATTTAGAGTAATTGTTCGTGTCGTGTGATAACTGTCGTAGTAAGTTTTAATTCTGTCGTGTAACTCAAAATTGTTCAGAACAAATGGGTCAAGGTGGCTGAATGACAGACTATCTTCGCAAAATCGTACGAGCTGCTTACCAAATGAAAGGTCGGGTAGGCTACATCCGAGAATTAAGGTGAAAGGATCAATCGTTGTTATATATTTTTTAAACATTACAGCTTGAGAACAAGTAACGACCTCACAGTTAGCTCTTTGTCGATTAAACCACCATCATCTTTAAACCCAGCTTGCATCCCCTCGATAAAACTTTTGATTGCTTCCATTTTACAATCCACTAAAATCCTGGCCAAGTGTCCTGCTAGAACGATTTCGATGCCTATGCAAAGCATTTTCAACCTTATCATTTGCAACATGTTGTGGTATAGTGTTCTTTTCATAATATCAATTCCCTCATCGTCGGTCCCCTCCAGGCGAAATTTTATTAAACAGTGTGGCATTCTAGAAAGAATAAAGAAAATATTAAGAGAATGCTGTATAATCACATTTTAAGATTATTAATACATTTTACAAAATTGTATACATAACATTCATGGAAAGCTGTTGTCTTTAATTTGTTAACAATGTAATGGGAGTAAATCCCTTGGTTCTCATAATCATGTAAAAAATACAATAATGTCCACAGGTAGAAGATGTTGGGGATTGAATTTGAAACTTGTTGCGCCAAATCTTCTTTCCATTCCAATCACTCAAGTACTGTACAATGTGGTAATTATTTTGTTTTCTAAGTTGAAGCCAAAAGAGTAAAAAAACTCGAAAGTCTAATTCCATTCTTCATTTTGTTCAATCCGATGACAGACCAATGGCTTCCCGATGAAGTGCACGTGTCATGATTAACGACTAGAAACGATTCTTTTCTATTAATTACAACAGGTAAGTGGTTTGCGGGATATGTCCCCAGGAAATTTGGACATCTACTTCTCAAGACGTCATTGATCTGCTTCGTGTTCATCCTTCCAGGAACACTTCACGATCAAAAGTAACTTCTAAAACCTTCGGTATCTCGTAATAAATCAAAAAGTTAGTCGCTTTTGCAAGAGCAGCGTCTAATCTAAGTTCTATTCTGATGACACCTTGTCTGTTGAGTGAAACGTTAGAGCTTGAATTTCCAGCGCAACCATCCAGAGTCAGATCATAAGCAAACATACAATGTTTTGCAGCAAAATCTGTAATCTTGATGCCATTACCTATGTTTTGAAATGATGTGTCTAAACCGTGAAATTCATGTAGGCTCGGGTGTAGGTCATGGAACTAAAGTCAGTTTGTAGTGGTTTGTCTATTTGTTCCCCGTCTACAGTGAGCGATAAGTAGTTTAAACCGTGATTTTCAAATATCCAAGAATCTTTTTTGTAAACACCCGTGTACGTTTCGTTGTCAACAAAATAAATCAAAACAAAAGACGGCACCTGTCCTTGAAAAACGTTGTCAATAAATGCCGAAGTCATTCCGCTAGAGATAGTTTGGATTTTAATGTTTCTGCGAACAAAAGAATATTTTGCGCTATTTTCTTGTAGTGTTGTCATGTGAGATGATAAAATGGATGGGGAGGGTCTAACCTTTTTTACAAACAAAGCAGCTGCTTCTATTTGTATTTTTGGTTTTAAAGTACCAGCAGCAGCGTTGGACAACTTGAGCGAAAATTCAGGCTTTGAAAAACGAAGCGAAACTTGACATTAACATTGCTCAATAAAAGTTTCGACAAGTTGCAGGCTTCAATATGAATTTGCCCCATCAACTCTAAACTTTTAGAATTTGCGATAGCAGCTTTCCTGTTATCTGCAGTATTCCACATGGCAGCTCCCAACTGACAGTCTTTTAGCTGCATTAGAGTAACTGAGCAACGTTTGCAGGTAAGCTTTATATCGATAGGTGTCACTGCCTCCAGAAATCAGCTTCCCGTTGAAATAACAGTCCACTTGTTAAAAAAGAGATTGTAGAAATAGGTTAGTAGGCGTTATGAAAGCACTCAGTGCATCAGTAAGATCTTCTCCAGCAGCGCTTACAACTTTAAGTTTTAAATAAATACAGGTTTGCGCCTAGTCCAAATAGTCTGCTGTTCCATCAATCTGAAATTCTATAGTTAAACTAGGTGTTGCAATAGGTCGGTATTCCACATACTGGTTGCGTTCTATAGACCCTTGCATTGATGGAACTTCAAATATATCCAATTCTGATTTCAAACACTCACAAGATAAAGGATGAACGAAAGACATTTTTAAAAAATAGTATCTCGAGCCGCTTTCTTATTTTTCTTCTTTTTCTGACTAACTTTCACTGTTCGTCGTCTCTTAGTAGCATTTGTCTTGGGAGCGTTGTGTCTACTCTTGCGACCGCTGCCAGATTGACTGAACTTCGCCTTAACATCGCCTAATATCTGTTCACCAGTCTCCTGTAATCTATCCTTTGCGCTCTGTTTAAAATTTTTACCAGCAATTAAATCTGGCGCAATATTACTTCAGGCTCCTAAAGCTTTGCGTCCTAAATAGTTGCCAACTGAACGAACGAAAGGCATTGCGTATTTAGATATACTAGCGAAGATGTTTGCCAACCCATACCCAGCTTGATGTCTAGCGCCTGAATACACGTTTAAACCTCCAGCCTGTCTTCCATAGTGAGCCGTATAAGGACAGCAGGAAGCCATTGTTTAACTCATGACCTTTTCTGCCTAACGTGCAAAGTGACAGTGGCGTGTCCTTGGGAAGAGAACGGTATTATATCACCATACGTGTCACAAAATTTAATTTCTATTGTTTGCACGTTATGCTGTAACAGCGAATAATAATGGGGAGAAGTGAATATAACAGGCTGGCTCGCGCTTAACTCTCCTACAACATTAGTAATTCTTAACAATTGAGAATAACTGTTGCCAACAGGTCTCGGATTTATTATATTGGTGTAAATCCAAATATAATCTGGAAGGTTGTTGTTATCATGAGGTGATGGGTTAACAGCTGTAACGGTTAATTCAGCTCGAGTTTTGTAAAAGATACTTTTATCGAGAACGACTACAACACCTCCCTTTGTAGCGAGACTCCCGTCATCACGATAAGGGTAAAGAGGTAATTGATTTGGTTCAAATCCTAACCTGCGAGCCATTCGTTTTCCCATTAATAATCGGCTATACAAATTAGTAGTTGGTCTTATGTCATTATGAATAACGTAACGTTTTATGGTGGTATTGTAACTAATTCTAGGCCTTTTCCTCTTTTCATAATCCAAGTCTTGAAAAGGATGCTCTTTCCCCTTATAATTTTCAAATTTGCCTCTCCTAAACTCTGCTATTTCCTTATTTATTGCCTCTACTAGGTCATTGGTTATGTCGTAACTGATACCAGCGCTTGTGCATTTTAGTTTGTATTCAATGGCCGTGGGAGTCAATATATCTAAATTAAAAACATTTAAGACTACATCGTCCTCACCAGCTCTCATTAAAAAAGGTTTATAGTCCATTCTTAAAGGAAATTGCATCTCTACCAAGGCGACCTCATATTCGGCCGAGAAGTTGAGCGTTTCTGGGAGATAATTCTTGTAATGAGCAAAAGTGTTATAGGGAAAGACATCCATACTGCCATTAGACGGAAGAGTGGCGTACAGATTATCGAGGAGGTCCATCTTGAATGATATCAGTTACCCAACTGTTGAATTTCAGACCCCAGCCAGCCCATTTAACGAGTCACGCCTGCCACTTTTTTTTCCCTCAACACTCGTGTTATTCTGTAAACATTATGTTTTATAATAGGTTGTAATTCCTGGCTGTAAAAAGTACCTTTCATGGGCGTAGAATCATAATCCCTTAACGTGTAGACAGATGTTTTGTAAAGTTTATTTTTAATTTTGCTGGCAATTGAAAATGTTTCTCTAGTCCACTTTGGGATATAGCCTGGTTAAAGACGTGTCTGATTTTTGGTATGTGGACCAACTGACCTACTTTCAAACCATTAGCGCCACCGTAGAAATTTTTATAAGCTTCATGCTCCTTCTTTCTGGTTATAATTTCGGAAGGTACTAACTTGATGCTAGTATGAAGAGAATTATTGTACGAATTTACAATCTTACCCAAGACATCTACATAGTTATAGCTACCTGCATAGGTAAACCAACGAAATATTCAACTTTTCAGCGTTTTTATCACTCTCTCCGCGATACTTGCCTTGATTGAGCGATTATAGGTGTGATACCATTTAATATTAAGAGAGTCGAGTAAGGATCTGCCAGCTACGGAAGTGTATTCTGAGCCATCATCAGAATGCAAGTAAAGTGGTTTCTTGTCTTTAAACACTTTCTTTAAACCGGAAACCATAGCTACTGCTGATTTGTTTTTTAAAGGAACTGCTATGAGATATTTAGTTAACACGTCGATTGTGATCAAAACGTATTGAAAATTGCTATTAAAAGGAGCATATTTCTTTAGGTCAATGAGGTCCGACTGCCAAATGTGATCTTTTCGTGCAGCAATGAAAGGGTTACGTGTAAATTTGTGTCTAATGTCTTTATGTAAAGTGTAAGCCTCTTGGGATTTTAAGAATTCGTCTACTTGCTTTCTACTAAAACCATATTTTTTAGCTTCACGATACAGCCTCTCTTTACCTCCTAATGAGCCTACAGAATTAGGATCGAAGTAGATGTCTTTTAAAGTCGCCATAATCAAAAGTATTGACTGTCATCCAACCAATTCAAATCTTTCTCAGTTGTTTTTTTTTTTGGTTTTGGATACTTTCTTCTCCGCGATGTTACATGACCTAACAAAGTATTAAGAGATTCCCAACCCGGTAACTTGTTAGCAACACGTTTTGCATGTTTTGTACGCAAGAACAAACCATAGACTAAATCTCTTTACCTCCTAATGAGCCTACAGAATTAGGATCGAAGTAGATGTCTTTTAAAGTCGCCATAATCAAAAGTATTGACTGTCATCCAACCAATTCAAATCTTTCTCAGTTGTTTTTTTTTGGTTTTGGATACTTTCTTCTCCGCGATGTTACACGACCTAACAAAGTATTAAAAGATTGCCAACCCGGTAACTTGTTAGCAACACGTTTTGCATGTTTTGTACGCAAGAACAAACCATAGACTAAATCTGCGACGTTCGATTTTTTAATAGGGCGACCTTGGAATAATAACTCACCTTTTTCGTTCCAAGAAATGTCACCTTCCGCTAAACGTTCAGCTACTACCGTTCTGTAATTAATAGGAACAGTTTCTACCAATTCATCGATGCTAGGTTTTCTGCCCGATGCACCATCATCCTCAGTGTCTGTATTCTCAGTCTGTTCTGGTGCGGTTTGAGGTGTTGCAGCCGTTTTTAAAGTTGTAGTTGGAGGATTTACAGCGCTGCTAGTAAAACTAACTTGTAAAGGTTCCTTTATTTTAGCCTGTTCACGATAATTCAAATACCGTTGCAATATTTGTTGATACAACATAACTTTCTGATGATCGTCAACATTATCTTGTTCTAGAATACTTTTCATTTGTTCATCCAACTTGCTTAGACGTTTTTCAAATGGTCTAACGCCAGGATAGTTCGTTAACATCATTTTTTTGTACATTATTAGCGTGAAAAAATACTACCTAATAAACTAATTACAGGTGGGATCAGCGAGCTAAGAAAACCTTCACCTTTTTGATTTAAAGTCTTAACTTTTTTTTCTGCTGACACCTTTCGTAGCTAGCAATTTTAAAGCAGTTTTGTATTTTCTTAACCTATTTTTTTGATTGATACTTAAGGGTATTTTACCTCGTGGGACATTCAGACAGCAGCTATTTAAAACATCGAGCACAGTCGGACAGTGAGTGAGTAAGGGTTTTTTTCACGGAGCGGTGAACCTTAGACGATGCTAATAGCTCGAGAAGCGGAATGCAATGTTTCACTTGGTTCTTCTTCATTGTTTTATATAGACAATTGGATTCTGGGATAGGATACAACTACGATAACGAAGTGAGGGATCCGTCGTTGAATGGAGGTCTAACAACAAATGAGTGAATGGATTTCACGTGGCATCATTATACACCTCGCACAGGAAGTTGGCGCATCCTAACTGCGACCCCAACGTTTTCACCTGAGACTGATTACGTGGACTTTGTATCAGCACAATATAGGTCGAAAAACAGAAATGGTTCTCAAATTTTTATAAAACATATTTTGCACAGGTAAAATACAAAATAGATTCTTGTGATGAAAATATTTCACAAATATATCAGTTATTAAACATTTCTGATTCGCCAAATCACACATCTTGTCATCTATTAAAACGATAGTGGCTTGATCAGAGTCGATACCTTCCATCATTGCACGGTCTACTTTTTGAGAGAATACTAACGGTATGCAGCAATTCTGTTTCAAACAGTCGTAGGCTTTTTGCCAAATATCATATATTACGAGACATTGGGTAGGCTTTGGAGTAATCAACTGTTGATTATTTAAAATAAGGTCAACCGCAAACTCCGTCTTCCCCAATTAGGTTGTCCTGCGACGACCACAGCAGCTGGAAGACGCAACCTACAATCAACGCACTCCATTCTTCAAATAACAACAAAATAACAATTTAACAGTATTTTATAC
Organism: Lithobius niger; assembly: GCA_023313725.1. Taxonomy (NCBI): domain Eukaryota; kingdom Metazoa; phylum Arthropoda; class Chilopoda; order Lithobiomorpha; family Lithobiidae; genus Lithobius; species Lithobius niger. The sequence goes on along the minus strand of JAHWFP010047239.1, from coordinate 97,535 downwards.
TATTTTTAATCTGCACGCATTTTACGATACCAATTCAAATATGCAATGATAAACAAGAACTGAGCAGAGTTTTCAAACAGAAATGAATCAAATTTAAAGTCAGTATGCAAATAGGTTTCACACCATATAATCAGACGCATCTCGAAACAAATAATTCAGTTCCTTAGGTTGCAATATTTCGAGCATTTCAGGATCTTTTTTACACATTTTCCTAATCCAACGCTTTCTACTTGTTTCACTGATGAGTGCACGCACAGTATATTCTGTAGAGAGTTCATTCAGTTTTAACAAATTCATCACTTTCTCTCACAATGTTGCACTCTTGAAACACAAATAAAGCCATAAATGCTCCCCAGCTGCAATTCGGCATGTGACACTAACTCATATTCGCCACTAAAAAGTGTCATTGTTGTAAAAGATTGTCCTCTCGCTAGCAAATTGTTGGATACGAAGCACAATATTCCATAAGCTTCGCACGTAGCTTTTTCTGTACGAAAAATATCTCTCACAACAGTCTGAAAGCATATTTTGTTTAAAAAATGTTTAAAACACAATAGAAAAAAAACTCACCCAATAACGTGTATCAACATTTTTATGTCATTATTTAACCTTTGTTCTCCATCTCAGATTTCAATTTAGTCACCATGACATTTTCCTCAACGTGGAAAATGAGCTTGAATTTAAATTGTATTGTTTCCCATCTTCACGTTAGAAAACAATGTATTTCCGGTTGTTTTCGATCTGAGGATAGATCAGTATTTGGCCTTGATCTAGTTCTACGTGCATGTCTCCATCGACCACGTTTCTTTGAACATTTTCCATTGTTGCAGCGACAAAGGCATACCATTTTTGGATGGAAAAAACCTCGACGTTGCTCTAGTGTAGTCTCTTAAATGAATAAGAATATTTTCTGCATATATGCCAACATTCACAAAATCGTGGTCGGTGACACTTAATGAGAGAGACATTGTTGGCAAGAGTATGGAAGCCATTTTACTAATAATAAAAAAAGAGAGAACAAAGTCACATTAGTCTTTATTCTCTTTTTTAAAATATACCTAATAACATATAAAAAACAATTGTAAACTTACCTAATTTCAAGTTGAAGACTTGTCTGACACTTTGAACACAAGTTGAACTCTTGAAGACGTGTGAAGCTCTCTTGAAATGCTTTCCCTTTTTATATGAAACCCTTAATCTCTTAAAATCATGAGATGGCAATAACCGTTTTTGAATGCCATGATCTGACTACGCGACATTTTTCAAGTGAACAGTTGGTGACCTAACTAAAAACTGTAACATCATGCTTATTTTTGAGGTGTTTGTCCCCGAAGACTGAAATTAGAGATGCGATTGAAAGATCGTTCATCTCCACAGCCTCTTCCTACTGTCGAACAAGAAAAAATTAAATCAAGATTAAAATGAGTGACGTCACATTCTATCGAGGAAAGATTTCATCACATCAGAACTGCCATTGGAAGAGGTAACACCATCGAGAGAAAAGTAAGTATTCTTTGCAAACATTTTACTAAAGATGTTTATTCTTTAATTTTTTACATATAGGAAAAAATTACTACTCTACAAATGAATAATAAATATCATCTTTTACAATGCTGTGAAAACCACTCGGTTTTCTGAAATATGTTGGGATTTCATCAACGTTAAAAACTGCTAGCCTCTTCCCTTCCTCAACTAAAATTGGCTCACTCAATTTTAGAGTTGCGAAATGCTCAAAAGCTTGTTTTTCTAGCATAATTTCACGGTAACCAAGCATCAATTTAACGAGGAAGTTGGTTCTGGGCTCTTCAGAAAATACGATCACTTCCTCTACAGCAATTCCCTTCGTTGTAAAAAAAATCATTTTTCCAGCATTTATTAGCTAAGGCTGGGGTAGTGTTTGTAAAAGTTATCGTTTGCAAATTCTTGGTTTTTTGAGCGTTGACATAACGTTTTGTACAAACATCATTTTCGTCATTTGGATCAGATACCGTTAAAACAGTTCTGATTCGAATTTAATGGAAGGAAATTCTCACGTGCGTAGCTTAGATTGACAGCATCGCCTTCATATTATACAGGTGTTCCTAAATTAGCAATGCGTTGCCCCTTCACGTTATAGTCCATATTTTCTTCTGGATCCGGTCATAAGTAGTCACTTGCTTGAAAAGCTTGAAAAGTAAACTTTTGTTCCTGTAAAATATCTTCCTGTGTGTCTAAACGATTGTTAAATTGTTCCTTTAGTCGTATTAAAGCGGCGTAATATTCTTCAGAATTTTCGTTAATCGCCTCATTACAAACAGTAACTGTTTGATTTGAAAGTTTTTGAACGAGATCGCCCAACTCGCTAACTGTCTGCTCAATGTCAACATTTTCTAAACTTGTAACTTCTTGTTGATCCATTTTCCTGTCTTTGAACTGAACTTGACGACTCATCTGCATGAACAACACACAACGAATGAATGTTGTCTCATCTCCGCAAAGAGTTTTAAATCATTTTCCTGATCACGTGATTCTTTTTTTTTATAAATGTCTAACATGTACACAAACCCCAAAACGGGAGAGAACGAGCTGTAAGTAATATAAGATGAAAAGTTTTAAATAACTTTTTTTAAATCCCTTTTTAAACAAAAACGACTTTTCCCTCCTTTTTAGCATGTCGATGGTGTCTGCCATCGTGGAAACGTTCAGAAGAATAATGGAGGCAACAATGGAAAGGTAACCTAGTATAGATTTTAAAAAAAACATTCTTTAAAAAATATTGTTCTATTCGCTAAATCTTCGCTTCTTTACAGTGAAAGAAAAAGAAAAAAGAGATGCAGATGAGGATGATAAAGGACCCGGCGTCAAAAAAAAAGAAAATAATGTAAAAAATTTAAATAAATGTAAAGAAAACGTCCACTTTCGTATCTTTTAAATATTCTTTCGCATACGTACTATTAGAAACCACAATAGCTTGACCAGTTTCGATGAATATGTCTGTCTTTGGAATTTCTTCCATTGTTTTCAAGTAACTAGGTTTGTGGAACGTAAACGGATTCCTTCCAAAATCCACTCTAACCGTTAAATTGACATTCTCTTTTTCACAAAACAAGGAAATTCTCATCAGCTTTGCTTTTCGTGACATAACAAAACTAGCATCTCGAGCAAAAACAAACCAGGGTTGATTAAGCTGCGCATTAAAATTGAATGACACAAATAAATTATTTGTGAAATCGACATACTGTTTATTAGCTGCATCGGTGGATTCAATAGGTTGTGAGAGGTTCTTTATCATTTTGTTTTTGGAGTCGAAAGCCAATACGTTGGCTATTTAATGAAAGGCAATTTTGCTTGCACAACGATAAGGTGGTGACGTCACTAGAGTGGAGAGCCGGAGCCACATTCGTTATTCTTTTACCGTTAGCTAAATACTGAGGATCATCGCTTGAATCCGTCTGTAGTGCACGTCTTTTTAAGTTTGTAACTTCTTCTTCCAGTAAACTATTACTAAGCAAAGCCTCCATTATTCTCGTTTCAAAAGTATTTTCAAGTTCATTCGTGGTGTCAGAACATACTGTCTTATCTCCCCGCTCGTATTGCCAACCATATCACATAGCAGGTTTATGACAGAGGTTGTAAATGTCTGTATGCAGTCGCTTAACCACGTAATTGCCGTCTCATTAAGACGAGCATTAAGTGCATGGTCTGACATTTTTAAGCGAATGAACTCTGAGTTGGGAGGCGTAACTTTAGTATCAGCGAGAAATTTTTATTTTTGTTTACCACTATCGATTTACACTACAGAACACTGTTTGTTTTTTGTTTTTTTAATTCATAACTTTTGCTGCTATCTTGACCTTCACAACTAACCAGCTCTTGGGATGCCACTGTTTGTACGGGAGTAGAATCTTTAGCATATAATATTGACAAAAAATTCCTTCGAATGGCTTCTGTTGAAAGTAGAACGATTGTAGGCACAATTGATGAAACCATCATTCTTGAAAGGCAAATCACAAACCCCACATCCACTTTTTCCTTAAAACGTACGAAACAATAGAGTTCGACGGATTCACCTCCGATGCAATACGAGTCAATGGAGCATCTCTTCGCATGATAGGCTAGCGATCTTGCGAATATCTCCTTTGTAAGTCTTGTGTTGCCATATTGTATCACAAGTCCGTAGACATGACAACGTTTCACCTTCGTTATTTTTAAAATGCGTTCGCAAGAATCAATGAAACTCGATCCTACCTTCGGGTTTAATGCACTTGAAGGAGCATAAACGTTTCGAAGTCGTTTTTCAGATGAAGGAATGTCTTTCATCGAGGATAAATCGGTTTGTGTAGCAACATCCATGTCTAGTCGTGATCACATTTGAAAGACTACAAATAATTGTCAACAGTCTTATTCAGTTAGTTCTAATCTCCGTCTGAAGGGCGGTGCAGGCGTCGGTCACGTTACCAGCTCTCTTAACCAATCAGAGAAATATTACTTAAAAATAATCCTCCATTTTTAGTTCCAATTCCTACCGCTCGAGGGTCGACCGGAAATGTCCTCCGCTCACGTGACCGACTCTTGACCAATCAGAGAGCGAGCAAGCCTTACATATTACTTACAACCGGAAGCCATCTTTCTTTCTACTTCCAACCTTCAAAGGAGGTAGACACCATGCAAAATTTAATAAAAAAAAGTGCAAGTCACTATAAAAATGCATAGTCATACTAACACTAACCAAATACGTCATCTCACCTGTGAGGTCACAGATGAGACGATAAGAATTAGTATTGTAGAAAGTAGCCGAGCTGGCGTAGAGTCGCAGAAATTCCACTTCTGCTCTCGATTGGCACGCATTGGGTATGGCCTTCGAGGAAAGCTGAAATCCAACCCTTAAGGTTTCCTCCAATGCCACAGCTGCTGACCTTCAGAATGAGCTTTCTATGAATAACAGACTCAGAGGCCTTATTCAGTGCACTTGTCCACCAGTCCAGTACTGCCAACAACTGGTGAGTAGCCGATCTATGGGGGAGAAAACCAAACTGATCAGATCCGATAATCAAATGGTCATTTAAATATTTAAGGATATTACATCCCAGATAATAGATTCCATGACCTTACACAACACAGGTGAGGGCGATGGGCCTATAGTTTCGTGGGTCCGATGGGAACCCTTTTTTAAGACAAGGAAAACGTTTGGCTGACTCCAGATGCTCGGGAGTCTTGTCTGGGCAAAAGATCAGGAGAAAATAACTGACAGAGGGCTACTGATGACATTAACAAGCTGCTTCAAAAGAAAGGCCGAGAGACCATCAGGTCCACAAGATTTGCTTGGCTAAGTTTTTTAATGGCTATTTCAACAGAATTCACAGAGAATTGAACCTTGGAGCATGGGAGTGGAGATCCCAAAAATATCGCTGAAGATCTTTGCCTTCTCGATATCACCCTCAATGAAATGTGTTCCCACCTTGAGTGGGGGAAGGATTCTAGACAAGGAAGTATGGGTACGATAGAGTTTACAGAGAGCCAAGTGGTTTCCCTCCTTGAGTGCAGCGCTCTCCCCTGCTTTATACCAGGATTCGGCCAAATCAGAATAGAGCTTTTTCTCAGTGTTGTAGGCAGACAGTGTTTCCGGGCTTGGTTTAGCCTTGTAATGTTTCCAGAGCTTGAGTTTAAAAGCGCCCTGTTTGGCAAGATAGCGTGGGACAAAGAACTAACCCCTTCTCCGCGATCTGGAAGGGTACACGACACAATTCTATGTGTCCATAGAGTATCCTCGAGAAACAAGTCCACGCCCTCTCAACGTCTTGGTGGACACGAAAACAACTGAATCCCAGTCCGCTGTTGCAAGGGAAGATCTAAGTTTGTGGAAATAGATTCTTCCTTGGGCTTACTTCCTGCTATTTTCCTGGATATTTCTAATTTTAAAATTTGAAAGGTGCATCTAGAAGCCAACAGTGCGTTGGTCACTGTTACCAAAATTACTACCAACTTCCAAGTCGTATACCAATCTATCATCGCAAGTTAGTGTCAGGTCATGTATATTGTTTCCCCGAGTTGGATGATTCACAAGCTGGATCACACCAAGAGGTGCAATTAAATCCAAAAATAAATTATGATGTTTGTCCCTGGCGCAATCTCTATCCCAGTCCACTGTAGAAAGATTAAAGTCCCCTAGTAGGACTGTTGTATACCCTGGTACGACCGATCCGAGAACAAAAGAGCACAATTTCTCGATTTCAAGGTCAATGTAGCTGTTGGGCAAATAACACAGGATAACGTTAATTTAAGGATTTGAAAAGTGTGCAAACAGGTATGTCCAGTGTCCCAAATGATGTGGCTAATGTTAATGTCTCTGGTGATTCCATTGTCGCGTCCGAAGCTGATGCTCACCCCAATCACTCCCCACAAACGTTCAGGAACCCAAGGTAGCCCAAGGTAACCAGTCAATTGATCACTCCCCCCAATCACCACCCGATGCACCCCCAACAGCACGTAATAGAACGTAACTTCCCCCCCCCCTCACTTCAGAGCGGTCAGTCTTTCGATTCGACGAGTCAAAGCAGCACACTGTCTTCGATTCCAGTCAACACCATCGACTCCCCCCCACCCCCTACCCCAGCAATCGACCCTTCCAAGTTCCAATCATTCTTCGACTCTCCCCCCCCCCCACCTCCCCACCCCCGCTCCAGTGTCCATCAGTCACCCTTCTTGCAGACATGTTTTTTCAGGCTTTCTCATCGATGCACTTATTTCCCCCTAAGATCTTACCCGACTCTAACCCCCGTGGATGGCTAGAGGCCATGGACGTGTATGTCTTGGAGAAACAGATTTCTGGTGATTCTCTGGGCTCTCTCTTGAGATCAGTTCTATCAGGTAGACACAGAGATTGGTGGATCACTCAATCCCCCCACCCTTCCACTTGGTCTGCGATTAGAGCGGCATTCAAGGCCGACCATGTTGAGATTAGGCCTGACGGAGTTATCCTCACGGAAATCAATAATATGCGTCAGCGCCAGGGTCAATCCCCACAGGACTATTTAGCGGCTCTGCTGGCTAAGTCCTACCGGCTCGAGCGTCCCCTCAATGATGCCAATCTTACCCCAATCATCATTGCTGGTTTGTCAGATTCGCTGTGAGACCTATAGTGGCACAACAGCGTCCCACCACAATCTCCAAACTTCGTACTGTCTTTCGTCATCTACCGCAATGGCACAGATTCCCTCCTAAGCCTCCCTCGAAACTGTCTCAAGCCCCCCGTAGTAATTTACTTACTGTTCAGCCTGTCTCATCTCTGACCCCCCGATAGTGTCCCGTGGTAATGTACCTTTACCTTTGGGTCCAAATGTTGTTCCTTCTGCAACTTTGGGAAAGGGTAACTTACCCACGACAGCCACTCATTCTTCGGGGTTTGGGGTACAGTCACCTTCCTTAGCTAGGGGTAGCCCTGCACTGTCCACTCAGGGACAACAGAGTGCACCTCCATCTGTCACACTTCCTAGCGACAGTTTGTCTTCTCCATTCGCACTCAAGCATTCTCTTTGATTTCAAAAAGGAATTTGAATCTGTGGTGCATTCCAAGTTACTATTTAAACTGAGGTCTGCAGGATTTAATGGTGGGCTTCTAGCATGGATCTCGGCTTTCATTATGGTTCACACCCAAGGTGTGATTGTTGAGGGTGATTTATCCCCACCTTCGGCTGTCATTAGCGGCGTGCCACAGGGTTCTGTTTTGGGACCACTACTTTTTCTTCTGTTTCAGAATGGCCTCCAATGTCCTGAAACTGCCGTCTCCCAAGAAAAATTTGCCGACGACTTAAGACTCCACGCTCCACTCATCTCATCTGACGATGATTTAATTTTACAAAGAAGTATCGATTCAGTCCATGATTGGTCCATCACTTGGCAGCTCCCCTTATCGTCCGAGAAATGTCATAGCTTTGCCTTGGGCAGAAGTCGTGTCCCCCATACCTTCTACCTGGGTGACGAGATTCTTAATGAAACGTTTGATAACTTCCGGGATCTGGGTGTTTGGTTCCAGCCCGACTTAAAGTTCATCACACACTGCAACGTTATCGCCACTGCGGCCAGCCGTAGATCCTACATGGTGTGTCGCTGTTTCAATTCAGGGAATCTTCATACCAGGCTTTGGGCCTTCACGGTCTACGTCCATACATTACTTGAGTACGCTAGCCAGGTTTGGTCTCCTAATCTCCTCAAGGATATTGACAGGATTGAGTCAGTACAACGGAAATATACCAAATCACTCCCGGGCATGCACCGCATGGAGTACTCCCAGCGTCTTAAAATTCTCGAACTGGACACCCTTGAGTGCCGACGCCTTAAGGCAGAACTTTTCTTGACTTACAAGATTTCGTACTCTATGCTCCCTATCGAAGTTCTGTTGCTAAAACCAGGGAAATTGTCTTAAGTTAGTTCTTCCAAGATTTCACACCAACACGCGAAAATCTTTTTTCGCCCTGCAAGTTATACCTGCATGGAATTCCTTAAGTGACGAGACTGTCTCTGCCCCATCACTTCTTTCATTCAAAGATAAACTAACCAAGTGCAATCTCAGCTGCTTCCTCCTTCACACCGAACATTGCCCAGCTTTTCCTTAAACCACCACCTTCATCCTCACCTTTTAAAACTCCTTTCTCATCCTCACTTTTTAATTTCGTTTTACCATAAGCAGTCTCCAACAAGCCCTTGCTTTTCCCTTTTGCCCTTATACGAGCCATTATATGTTTATTATTATTATATTATGATTGACAATTGGTTTAGGCCAAGTTTTAACTGCGATGCATATTTTTTTTTTTTAATATTTTAGACACATTGACAATGATACGGCTTTTCCCCTCACTTGTCCCTTACGTTTGGCGATGCCATCAGGGATCATTGTGTCCCTGGTAGGTCCAACCTTGGTGGTAAGGCATTCGTGACCCAAACCCAATACCATCTACCCTTCCTCAACAGCCAGGCTATCATCTTCGTTTTAAACTTTTAAAATCTTCAACTTTTGTAATTTAAATTTTTTGTTTTAACTTCGGATGGCAGTTAGTGGCCACCAGGTCCTTGCCATTCCGGTTGCATTTGCAACAAACTTATTATTATTATTATTATTATTATTATTATTTGTTCAAATGTCTCCCGTCGTTGCGAGTCAGAATCCGCTTGCGAGTCAGAAAGGTCAGGTCGAAGCTTCAGGTGGATTCGCTTTCACTCCGCCACCTTCAGGTCAAAGTGGTTAGTTGCATTCTGATGGGCTTTCTGGAGAGCAGAATACTGGGCTGTTCGCTTTCTTGCCCCAAGACCCACCACCTCCCCCAAGGCGTTCCAAGTGCTATTCGCAACCTTTCTCAGAATGGGTGAAAGACAAAATCTGCAGAGGATGCAATCAAGGTCACAATCAGAGAGATTGCCTGTTTAAAGGACAAGACGTTCCTGCTCGGAAAGCGGATGATGGCTCTAACTTGTCACATGTTGATGCTGTAGTCAAAGGCTCAACTTTTGCCTGTTACTTGGATTCAGGTTCCGCGTGCAACTGTCTGCATGCGAATTGACTTCGTCTCATTGCTCCACGTGCCAAGTTGCGTCCTTACAAGGGCACTTCTTGCTGATGGCACTGGTGGTCTAAAACCAGTTGGGGAAGTCACCTTGACTGTGCAAGTGCATCGCAAACACACTTGCGTCAACTTTGTGGTTTTCGACAATCTCAGCGACAACTGCATTCTTGGCATAGACTACATGCAAAAGTCGAGGATCATCCTAGACCTTGCCAATTTCCTTGCATACTTCAACTCGAACTTTGAAAATACGTTCCCTCTGCGTGAATGGTTCCGGAACAAGGTCGCAACCTGTGATACTCAACCCGTCTGGAGGGTCGCCAACACTTCGCCACATGACAGCCAATTTAACGTCATGACTCCGCAGCAGTTCTCAGAGCTCGACAGCGTGATCAAAGTCAATAAGGACATCTTCCCCGGGAGACCCGGTCTCACCTATCTTGATCCATACGATATAAAGTTTAAGGATGAGCCCCGCCCACACGTTGCGAAATACCATCGGCAATCTCCGCAGATGTGCAGGGAGATGGCAAAGATGATCTGCGAGCTTGAGAAGGACGACAAAATCGAACCTTCCTTTAGACCTTGGGGTTCACTCTTCTTCATGAAGCGAAAGAAGGACGGCACCTTTCGCCCAATCCTTGACTACCGCCTGTTGAACTCTCAACTTAAAAACGACAGTTACCCAATGCCGAGAGTTGAAAAGATGCTTGAGTTCCTCGCCGGCAAGAAGTAAGTCTCTGTTCTCGATGGTCACTCCGGCTTTTACCAAGTCCCCATCACCGAAAGTCGCGCGACTGCACCACGTTCATCTGCAGTAAAGGAAGGTGGACGGTGTTACCATTCGGACTGAAGAACTCCTCCGCAGCCTTCCAAAGAGCGGTGACCACGGCCCTCGGCCACCTCATTGGCAAAGTTTGTATCCTCGACATCGATGACATCATCCTGGCTACCATCACGTGGGAAGACCATCTAAAGGCAATTGAGCAAGTCTTCGCAAGGCTCCGTGCTCATGGTTTTACCTTGAACAGAGCAAAGTGTAACTTCTGCCTCCCGGTTATGACTGTTCTAGGTGTACCATCAGCGCCAAAGGTATCCACCTCAAGAGAGAACACACAGCAGCCGTTTCTCACTTCCTTCACCCCAAGGACGTGACGGGTGTCCAACGTTTCATGGGACTCGTCAACTATTTGTCCAGAAATTTGTCAAGGGCTTTGCCACCATTGTGAAGCTAATGACATTGCTTATCAAGTAATGCGAGAATGTTCATCTGGACTCCAGAGGCCGAACAAGCCTTCCAAGAGATCAAGTGCAAGATCATCAACTCCGATGCTTTTCAACTGCCAGATTACTCCGAGCCATTCCAGGTGGAGACTGATGCATCGGATGACGGTGCAGAAGCGGTGCTCACGCAAGAAAGAGACAGCACAAGGCATGTCACCGAGTTTTTCAGCAGAACCTTTCAGTGAAAAAGAGGAAGTACTCAACTTCTGAAAAGGAGACACTCGCTGTAGTCAATTCGATTGAATACTGGCACCACTTCCTCGAAGGTTCACACTTCACCATAGTCACCGATTGTGAAGAATTGAAGTGGGCTCTGTCGAACACCCACAACACTGGTCGGTGTAGCGGTGCAGACTGGTTCCAAGGTGCTCTCAATCTTGCACTGCCATCTGGTGTACTCTTCTAGCGGTTTTTATAGTAATTGGGTGGCCGTTTTTACTTTCGCGGAAAACAAGCCTGCTCTCTACAGACTCGGTGTAGGGAGTAGGGTACTCTGATGCCTGAGCATGCTAACTATTTACTATATCTCCAATAATGGTTACGGCTGCCACCAGGTGGGTTTAATAGCGAATCCTGGTTCTAGGGCAGTTAATTGACCATACACTACAAACCTGCTATTAATCAACAAATAATAAAAACGTTGGCATTTACTCTTGGTTTAATGACAAGTTATTATTTACAGTTTACATTTCATGAATGTTCAAAAATAGTTTACATATAACTTCGGACCTATAAGTTTGAGTGAACTTCAAAAATACAGTAGGCTTTACATTAAAGCAGTTGAGTTTCAATAAAAATCAATGATATTAAACTCCCAAGATTTACATGAAATCGGCACTAATTTACTTTACAGTGAAAGCAATCGAATTTTGAATAGAATCAAAGTTTGTTTGTTCTAATAGAACTTTACATAAAAAGCAAGTATCCTGCAATACTTTTTAGTAATCCAATTTGTTCAACCTAGAACTTTACATAAAAAGCAAGTATCATGCAATACTTTTTAGTAATCCAACACCCCACTACCTGCAAGTTAATAGAGCCCTGTCACTGAAGGCCTAACTGCTTCATGGTTACTTACGTAGTTGGTGAAAACTAACTGTTGCCATTTACAACGAGTTAGAGAAAAAAATGTTTAAGTTTTTTAAAACATTAAAGCTGGGTTTTTACTAAAGAGTCCCGTGTTACTCTTAAGTATGCAGAGAGAAACTGCCTAAGACCTAACTCTCTGCATATCGCGATCGTCGACTTGTCAATTTAAAAATTAAAATCTGAAATTTTGAATAAGTTTAAAAAAATTCAATTTAAAGTATAAACTAGCCTACTAAGTCCATAGTTTTGCTACTACTACCTTTCTGCCCGGCAAGATATTGGAGAGGCATCCCGATTCCCTGAACTGGCGTAGTGACTGGTGGCGATCGTCAGGTGAGCATGGCTTGACTGTCGTATGCTAGCGTGGTTTTGTTATATACCTGCGTGTTGGTGTTGCTGACGTAGGCACACGGACCCCAGAGGATGCGATTTTAGTATTGTGAGTGTTGTGACGTCATAGTGACGCGAGCGACAGACAGTCGGCTGGAGGTTGGACTTGTTGCTATGCAACGTGATTGACAGCTTACCGGAAGAGTTTGCGAGCAAGAGATGAAGTCTGCTGTGAATGGCTGAGAGCCTAAACTTTCGGAAATGTGCTGCATCCTGATAGGCGAAGGGCCGTTCGGCAGGTAGAGCAGCACAAATGCATTGGGGGTAGTGAACCAGAATTCCCATGCTAAGTTTAAAACTGAAGGGACAAAGGCGTTTTGAAGCCTAACGGGTTTTTCGTGGTTTGAATTGATTGCTATTTACAAATGCGGTTAACAGAAGGAGATGTCACCATTATTGCCTTGGGATGGATGCCAGCTGGGTTTGTTGTAGAATGCATTATTAAAAAAAATAAAATAAATTTACAAGAATTATGTCGTTTGCCGGGAGGTAGATCGCGTGTTGCAAAAGTGAGTGTTAAATGCCGATTTTATTTTTATGCAAGAATTAACTGTTAGTTATGGTAAATAAAGTTTAATTATAGGTTTCCCCCACATTAATAATTTGAAGCAGTTAGGCTAAGTGGTCGAGATCTTTACAGCTAAGAATTGTAACCAGGCCTAAGCCGCAACAAATAAAAATAAACATTGTAAGCACGCAGCAGAAATGTTTCAAGACATAAATAAATAAAGCATAGTATGTTGATGCTTTATGTGCCCCCTAACACACAACTAATCTGTGGCTTTATGCGAAATAGAAATGAAGGTAATATACAATTATTACATGTGTGGTAATTACAAAGTTGCAGAAACTGGGTGATCGGCAAAGCGCTAGCGCTGGCGCTCGTTTTTAGTAAAAACGTTTTCGTGAATAAACATTTATTGGGAGGCATAAAAATTTTTCTGTTCCCACAGAAATTTAGGTAATTAATAGATCTATTAAATGGTAGAAACCCCGATCGAATTGATCCAGTTTTGGAGGAGATACACCCATTTTAAGTTTGAAGTAGGCAAATAGGCCTATTTGGCCGATTGAAGAAAAAAAGTTACGAAAATAAAAACTTGGGGTTTTCGTAACCCCATCACATTTTTGCCATTCGATGGTTGGTTCTGGGTCTCCTAACCAATCGTTTTTTTGGAAACTGGCTTCCTTTACATCGGACCGACAGATGGGCTCTGTGAATCCAAATGTACGACTACACCATCATCCACCGTCCAGGAGAAACCAACGTCGTGGCCGACACATTGTCTCGTGCTCCACTTCCCGTGCTGCGGATCCGTCTCCAGCCAAAGTTGCCAATCGACAACAGGTGGCACATGCGTGCTGCCCAAGCTGAAGATCCAGACATCAGGTTGGTGTGCGTCATTCATTCTGACTCAGCTAAGAAACAAGAAATGGCCCATCTCCGAAAGAAAGTTGGGATTTGTCATCAAGAACTTTTATGTTCGTGACGGCATCATCATTAAGCGAGCAGCTCAAGTTCGTGATGGCTTTTTCGACAAGCTAAGGATCTACATTCCAGATGCCTTACGTCACACATTTCTCTACCAACAGCATGATGCGCTACCTTCTGGCCATTTGGGGATAGCGAAGACCATGGAAAGACTCCGTTCCATCGCTTACTGGCCGGGATGTTCCGAGATGCCAAGAAGTATACGTCCGCTTATGTCACCGTTGCCAAGTCTCGAAGCCATCTCAACGCACCAAGAAAGATCTAATGGTTCCTGTCATCCCTTCTGGACCGATTAGTCACTTAGGCATCAACTTTGTTGGTCCTCTCCCAGCCACAACCTGCGGCAACAGTTTCATCCTTCGATCGTGGATTACTTCACAAAGTAGGTCTGGCTAATCCCGACTCATCATGTGATGGCCAGAGCTGCGGCAGTTCACATCAAGGATGTCGTACGTAACCATGGTCCTTCCAAGATTATGATATCCGACAATGGACCTGCCTTTGTGTCCGCCTCATTGAAGAATTGGCTCAGCTAACAGGAACTGAATTGTGTCATATTTGCGCTTATCACACGCAAGCGAATGCTACGGAACGTGTCACCCATACTCTGAAGAGCGCCATCCGTACCTACGTCAACATGAAGCACACGACTTGGGGACCTCTCCTTCCCAATCTTGAAATCTCCTTCAGGACCATGCCTCATGCCAGCACCGGTAACACGCCTTACTTCCTAGTCTAAGGTCTGGACCCATGGAGTGTTGCAAACTTGTCCGTTTGCCAGTGCAGAAACCGATCCAAACTCTCGACAAATACCTTGCAGAACACAAATGCAATCTGCAGGACAACAGAGACGTCGCTCGTGCACACCTCCACGAAGTGGACCGCACCTCAAAGATCAACTATGATTGTCGTCGAAGAGACAGTCACTTTGCAGTTGGCAAGCTTGTCAAGATCAAGGCCCCACTACATGTCCGACGCCGCCAAAGTATTCTCCAAGAAAATGGCTTCGTTATACCTGGCTCCCTACCGCGTCATCAAGAAGAAGCATGATCTGAATTACGTCGCGCAAAATATCAACAACCTGCAGGACACTCGCTTCTGAACGTTGTGGACGTGGAACCATACCACGACCCAATCAACATGACCGATGATGCATCACCAGCAAACATTGAAGAACGACCTTTCTTCCACCCAGATTTGCCTGAAGTGGTACTTGGTCTCAAACTATTGCCCATGTTACGCACCTCGGTTGGTCAGCAGTCGATTCCCTCGGACGACCCTTGTACGCCGCGCAGAAGTGAAGATGCTGGTGTCAACCGAAGATGACGGCGACCCGAAGTTCATCGGCCCGTTTTGCATCATCAACCGGAAGACCCAATTCCTTTACGGGATTCAAAGTGTCAGTGACCTTGATGACCTTCGTCAGCAAGCTCATGTCTTCAGTCTTGCTCCGCTGGCTCAAACTTCCTCTCCTATTAGTGTCAAATATCGTAAGTGCAGTGCGCCGGAAAGTGTCTACCTCCACAGACAAACTTTCCGTTGAGTTGGATGACGAATCACAAGTAAATAAAACTGTCCTTCGAAAGTGATGATGAGTCCAGTCAAAACAAACTGTCCGTTGCCACTACTGACTCACCTTCCTCCCAAAGTACTACAGTTAACGATGAATGGGAAGACCCGTGGAAACTTCCCAATGTGTACTATTCGTTAAGTCAAACGACCACAGCAGACTGCACCTTACCTTGAAGAAGAAGCCGGGTTTCACCTGTTAGAAGGGCGACAGACCGTCGTCTCAGCATCGTCCAAAACGCACGATTCGTAGACCCTTGTGCTACCAAAACATGAGGATAACCCCACAAGACCGAGCCGACAGGCAAAAGTTAGCCTTCTCAGAGGTGTTAATCTCTGATTCGCGTACAATTGTTTAACTGGTAGTTTTTGTTGTCCAGCCATCATCGTTTGGTTTGACTTGGCCTCGTTTTTTTTTCTTTTCTTTCTTACCCATTGTGCCTTGTACTTTTGAATGGGTGCTCTGGTTTTGCCATAAACAATGTTATTGAAACTCAGGTTGAAGCTGAATGGTATTCTTGTAGTGGTTGCTGAATATCCCACATTAACTGCTTTGGTTGTGTAGTCTTGGTCCCCTTTTATCAACGTTATGTGCTTCCACTCGCAGCAGCGAAAGGGCTTGTTGAAATTACCGTTGTGTCCGGGACCATATGCATCGTTTAACCAGAGTGAGCTGGAGTGGTTTCAGGGGTTGGGTTTTAATTCAGTTGGATGACAGGAAGCTTCACACAGGTTTAGGTTAGCTGGCTGCGTCTTGCTGAATCATTGTACCACCAAGAGTAAAGTTCTTGATTTCACTTTGTCTTGGTCACCTTTTGTAATCGCCCGGAGGTCGATTCCTGGAGGAGGCAAGCCTGTCACGGTTCTCCGTTGGCCTTGACTTGGCTGGCGTTAGTTTGGTTGACCGCCGTCAGGTGTCACTTGTCGTCAGTCGTCTCTCTGCCTTAGTCTAGACCATTGGATAACGTGACGCTTTCCCGCCTCTTCTCGGAGTTGAGCTCGAACCAAGCAAACACTTTTTCAGAAGAAAAGATGTTTATGTCGTTTGTTAA
The DNA here is from genome assembly GCA_023313725.1 of Lithobius niger. NCBI lineage: Eukaryota > Metazoa > Arthropoda > Chilopoda > Lithobiomorpha > Lithobiidae > Lithobius > Lithobius niger. The sequence goes on along the minus strand of JAHWFP010047239.1, from coordinate 81,123 downwards.
GCAATTTCCGATTAGTACACATTAGTACACGATCAAGTGAGAAAATTTCCTTTCAGGGTAATTCTCACTTTAAGTCGAAGGTCATTGGCTAAATTTAAAACTAAATCGGGAAAGGAATATCCTGTAGCTTTCATTGGTCGACAAAGTGTAATTCAAAACATGGCCAGCGCTATTTGAAGTTGATAGCACTTCCGTGTGTCACTCGTTCCAAACATTACAATGTTGACATGTTTCGCTCCGTTTGTTGCATTCATTTCTAATAAAAGTGTGTATTTTTCTACCAAAACAATCTTGAAGACCTTTCTTTCCAAATACGCTGTGTGTCGTTCGTTTGCATAACCTAGCAACACTTACAGTCACACGAAGCCATAAGTACCACTTGCAAAGCTCAGCTGTGTCATTAGGCTGCGGTATAAGAATATATTACTATAGCTAACTCTATGATTAGGCCTAATTACGTAACCTAGCAACAAATTCAGAGCGCAGTTGTGTACTTTATTACTTCATTGTAGTACTATTGATTTTTCCACACTTTTGCAGTTTTATAAAAAGTCAAATTATGTAGTACCTATATCATGATTGAAGTCCTCTCTCCATAAAACCTAAAACTATTAATTTCTCCATTCCTATTCAATATATTTCGACCAAACTTGACCAGATAGATTTTCTTGTTTGATTTTGTTTGATTTGTCTGGTTTTTGTTTGATTTAACATTGCTTTTCCTGTCAACAGATTATTTTCGTATATGTGTCGCCTGAAGATTAATTTGGACTCTTACGCCACCTATGCATCACGTCTATGTTGAATCGTTACGACAGTAAAGATCAAGATTGTCCCTGGCTCGCTGCACCTTTTCACAACGCCGAACGAAAATTATTTTTTGATGAGCGGAAGTGCCACCCTTTCCTACTGTCGAACCGATAATATAAAACGGAGCACCACGCCGGGACTGACGGGTTTGGTCGGCCCACTGGTTTTTGTTTGATTTAACATTGCTTTTCCTGTCAACAGGTTAGTCCTAAAATTAGGTCGTAACGTTTATCTTACTTTCTGAGGCCGGCCATACCTCATTGTCTGTTAGGTTCAGCATTCTCGTCTTACTGTAAGTATTGTTTTGGGCCTATTCCAAGCCTCCATTTTGTTAAGTTTTACGTATACATATGCTTACTGACTTTACTTGTTTTAAAATGCTTGTTGGGTAGTAGGCTAATCTTGTACGCACTATTTACCAGTAATAAGTAGATAAAGAACGAATGAATGAATATGGATAACTGTGAGTCTGTGAAGTTAAAAATGATGACCCAGATAATATACAATGTTCAGGTGTTCAACCTGGTACCATCCCTGCGGTGGTTTACGTATGACTCCAGCTAGTTTTCATATTTTCACTAGCAACCAGCGTACTGACTGGTATTGCGCAGAACGTAAAAAAATCCTTGTCCGCGAATGCAACTCAGCTGCAAACTCTAATCACTACCCTGCAAAGCCTAACAGATGAACTAAAAAACACTACCCAGGCCATTTCTATGAACACGCGGAGGCTGAATGACCACGATAAGCAACTGAACGAAATTCACGAAAAAACTTAATAGGCCGACCTATCCATGCCATTCAGACCCTACTTGTAATGTTCTGTGTCTAAAATAAAGGACACCACTACAAGTTGTGGGTTCTAAGTGAGCAGCAGCTTAAATGGCAGCTGCAATCCTTTATATAACTTTAGGTGGAGTCCATCATGGGAAGTGATGTCACTCCAGTTACAACAGTGATTGGTTAATACCTATAAGCTAATTAGGTTATGAGATGACAGTTGACCAAATACTGCTTAGCAGTATCTAGGATCACTAATCATACACTACAATCACCCCCAATAGATTATAAGTCAGTATAATTAATTACTATTAAACTATACAATATACAACAAGAAGCATTTCATGCCAACCTCTATATACAATATATACAAGACCTGACTATAATCGGAGAGTGCAATTTTTTAATATAACTATATTAGAATATTAATATCCCTAAATTTAATACCTACTATTTCCCCTCTTCTTAATATTCAACAGTTTTCTAATCAAAAAGCCGAAAAAGGAGAAAAGTATCAACCATCTAACCCACTTGTTCCAATAACAAAATTAATAAACAACGTTGTTACCACAAAATACAAAACAAACACCAAAACAAGCGGGAAAAAAAATATTCCCAAAATTTGGCTACCCCTAAAACCACAACAACCTCACTGCCGAAAACGTTCGGGAAGAACTACTTTTCGGCGAGACCTCCTAGCAGATGTTCCAATTTCTTGCCGTGAAACCGGCGGTTTTTGCAACGGCATAGCAACTACGTTCGGCGAGGGCCGAGCAACACCAATTGGCGCAGACGAAGGCAGTTCAACCACGCTCGGCGATGGCCGAGCAACAGCACACGACGATGACACCGGCACTGACACAGGGAGCTTTCCAACGTCACCAGCAACCGACGATAATTTTAATGGAGTTTTCCGTATAGACTCACTCGGAGGCAATAAACAAAGGGCGGGAAATCCTCACTAACTTTACTGGGAGACAATTCTTTATTGAAAACATGCATTTTGACGGGAGAACTTCGAACCTTTGGTGGTGTAAGCTGGGGCAAAACAAAACTTTGACGATGAGTCAACTGCACGGTCTGTGATGGACCATGCCGAGAGGCCACAGCTTCACTTCCCGACGGCGCACGAAAGATTGGATTACTGTTCCACATTTGCATATCCGATTGCCCATTGGACACCGGCAAATCAAGCAACGAATCTTCGGCTACACGCATGCGTAATTGCGACCCGGATTTCCGGAGAAGAACACCACTTTTTACCCTTATTTCATATTCATACGGACTAAGCACTTTCGCAACTCGGCCCGGCAACCAGTTTTTCGCCGCATTTTGCCTCGCATCTGTACAAAAAACTTTATCGTTCAACTGGTAAGTGCGCTCGCATAAATTAGCTGTTGGTTTTATCTGACGGTCTTGCCTTAGAGCAGTTTTATCGGCAACACTTGGTATCATGAGACTTAAACGTGTACGCACGTGTCTTTTTAGGAAAGCTTTTGACGGAGTCACACCTGTAGTGCAATGAGGGATATTTCTAGCTTGTAGGAGGAAATTAGTCAGTGCTATATCTAGGCTTAAACCTTGAGTTAGGCTCGCTTTTAAACTGCGTTTTAGCGGCCGTACTAGGTTTTCAGCAGCCCTATTTCGGACTGGCAAATACGGAATGGATGTTACATGCCGAATTCCACATTGTTTTAAATAATTTTCAAACTCATTACTTTTTAGCTGTGGCCCATTATCGCTAACCAAAACCTTGTGGTAACCATAGGTTGCAAATAAGTCACGCAAAATGCGCATAACAGCACCACTCGTTGTTGTTTTCATGTCATAAACAAATGGGAATTTAGAATGTGCATCCAACAATACCAGTACGTTTTTCCATGAACCGGCCCTGCAAAGTCAAGGTGGATTCTGTCCCACGCCAATGCAGGTCGTTCCCCAACATGTTTCTTTAACTTTGCACCAACATCACGGTTCACCTGACAAGCCATGCATTTGTTAACCAAACTTTCCAAATCGCTATCAATTTTAGGCCACCATACACGGGAACGAGCAAGAGTTTTTATACGCACGACCCCGCAATGGCCCAAATGAAGTTCCTCAAGCACTTGTTTGCACAATATTTCAGGAATTACTAGGCGTACCCCCCAAAATATTGCATTACTATCAAGAGATAACTCATGTCTATGAGAAAAATAAGGCTTCAAATCCTCGCTTTCAACCTTATCCGGCCAACCATCTCTAGTATATCGATAAACTGTTGCCAGCAGCTTATATTTCATAGTGTGATATTCTAGTTGGTCAGCTAAGATTGGAAGTGACTCAATGGTTTCCAAAGTTATAACCTTCCAACCAGGAGCTCGCTTGGAAGGGGGTTCATATGGCGTAGGCATACGAGATAAAAAATCAATTGTTAAATTGTCATTGCCAGGGATGTGCTGGAGTTCGAAGTCATAGCCATTTAAATAAATTGCCCACCGCTGGATACGTGCGGCTGCCATGGCTGGAATTGACACCCTGCTCCAGAACACCCACAGCAATGCCTTCTGATCAGTTTGCAGTATAAACCTCCTCCCAAACAAATACTGGTGGAAGCGTTTAACCCCAAAAACTATCGATAAAGCCTCTTTGTCAAATTGGGCATAACCCATCTCTGCCTTTGACAGTGCCCTAGAGACAAAAGCGATAGGCCTATCTTCGCCATTTGGATATGTATGAACTATTTGCGCTCCGACCCCTAAGGGACTCGCGTCACAAATAAGCTTGATAGGCAGCTTAGGGTCATAGTGCGCCAGCACTTTAGAATCTAGAAACGCAGCCTTAGCCTTCTGGACAGCATCTGAGCATTCCTTACTCCATTTCCAGGCATTCTTTGGAGAAAGTAACTTGTTTAATGGAGCCAGTATGGTCGCCAAATGTGGTACTAATTTTCCATACTGGTTAATAAAGCCCAAAAAAGACTTTAACTCTTGAATGTTAGTAGGCTCAGGTGCTAGCTTTATAGCGTCCAGAACGTTAGGCAGGTTTGAGACCCCATTCTTATCTATTTTGAATCCCAGATATTTTATGCTGTCTCTGCGGAGTTGGCATTTGTTCTTCTTTAATTTCAAACCGTTTTCCTGCAAGGCTTCTAAAACTTGTAATAAGGTCTTATCGTGGTCCTGGTCCTTTCCAGCAGCTAGAATGTCATCAAAAAAATGGGTCAGCCCTAGGGATATCCCTAAGGACACATTCCATACGCTTCTGGAAAATGCCAGGAGGACTTGCCAGCCCAAAAGGGAGTTTCTGAAACTGAAACAGGCCTTTACAAGTATTTATAGTTAACGGGGCCTTTGAATCCTCATCAAGCTCAACTTGCAGAAAAGCATCCGAAAGGTCAATAATCGAAAAGGTATCACACTCTGCTAATTTCGAAAATAATCTTCAGCCCTTGGAACCGGGTGGTATTCTATATCCATTTGCGGATTTACAGTGTCTGAGAAATCCCCCACGATCCGGACGTCTCCTGAAGGCTTAAAAACCAAGACCACGGGCGTCGCCCACGCACTGCAATCCACAGGCTTAAGAACACCCTCCTGAACAAGTCTGTCGATTTCAGCCTCGACCTTCGCCCTTACAGCTAGGGGTACCGGTCTGGCTTTGCAGTATTTTGGTACTACATCTTTTTTCAAAGTTATTTTGGCCTTAAAATCTTTGAGTTTCCCCAAACCTGGCGAAAATAGCTTAGGGAATCTCTTGAACACCTCCTCATCCGAGACAAAATAAACATCTTCTATTATTTCTTCTAATATGTCTACCTCATGAACAGGTTCAGCATAGAATTGATTTAGGTCCAATTCAAGACTCCGCATCCAGCTCCGCCCAAATAATGGTGAAAAACTATCAGGGCTAACAATTGCTGATAATACCTCAGTTTTGTCGTTTAGTTGCACGTTGAGCCTCACAATACCCAAAGGCTTGTAAACTACTCCCACAGCAGCCCTCAACGTAATTCTAGTTGGGTTTAACTTGACATTACTGAAATATTTATTGTACCAGCTAACGGGAATAAGAGTTGAATCTGCACCCGAATCAGCTAGTAATGGAAGTTCATGGCCATTTACCTGAACACGAATCATCCATTGTTTGCTTCGCCTATCCGTAGCAAGAGAATAAATTTCGTCAGAATCAGGGCTTGCTTCATCCGAACTACATTCAGTGTTGTCCGAATCATAATTTGATGATTCTTCAACATTAAGTGCTTTCCTACCAGAATACTTATGATTTTTCTTTTTACCAGCTGTTTTGACCGTTTTGGGTCTATGAGAATAGGGCGTCGGCGCAGGCTTGCTAGACCTGCACACTCGACTTAGGTGCCCAACATTCCCGCAGCGGAGCACTTATGTTTCCTAAACCTGCACACAGCTTTCACATGCGATGGTTGACCACAACAGAAGCACAAATTGTCATTATTAGACTTACTTTTATTTTTAAATGGACGTTTAAACTGCACTGAATGAGCACTTGCCCCCTGAAAATGACTTACACTTTTTCAGCCAATTCCTGAGAGAGGGCAAACTTGCAGGCCGAATCAAATGTAACTGTAGCTGGATCCAACGCCAACAGAGATTTCAAAGTGTTGGAGTTGCGAATACCAGCAACAAATCTATCCCTGAGCATTGTCTCCAGCTTAGTTCCATCGGCTGGACCATAACTACAATAGAGGGTAAGCCTCTTTAATTCAGTTATGTAGTCCGCAATTGATTCGTTAGCATTCTTCTCCCTTCTTTGGAACTGGTCTCATTCACAAAGGTAGTTAGGTACAGGACATAAGTTACCTGTCAACAGCGTGTTAATTTGGACTAAGGTTTTAGTTGCTGGAGCGTTAGGTGCACACAGGTTTCGTAATAAACCACATGTTTTAGCACCTATGCTTGTTAACAGCAACGCTACTTTCTTATCATCAGGCACGTCAAAAGCCGAGAAATACAATTCAACCCGTTCAAAATAAACAGGCCAGGTTTCTACACCTGAATCAAATTCCTCTAACTTTCGACCTTGAATACCTGCAGGCATAGCTGGAGGTGTTATCACAGCTGTAGGAATAACAAACACCAGCACCCTATACTTAATTTAATCAAAAATCAAAAATCAAATTAAATTTAGCCGGATAGGCCTTCGTTGCACCCAGCAACAAGAAGAAGGTCTACTCAAACTAGGAACTTTAAACTAGGCTAACCGAATTTACATTTAAACGGTCTCTTCCCACTTTAAGTTAAACTAGTTCTTTAAATTTGAAGAATTTTAATTTTGCCAAGAATTACTGCTCTTGCTTGTTCTCTTACAAGTTAATGCAGTTTCTTTTAAACATAGGATATCAAATTCCCATGCGTGACTGGCTAGGTCACACTTAATTATCGTCGCCAGCAATAATTAATAAATAACCTAATTGACACAATTTAGCCCAACCGGTTCCACTACCAGCGGCAACGCCTAGTACTCACACAGACCGGAACACTCTCGTGCAGTAGTTATGACCAGCATTAAAATTTGCTATGCAACCCCCTTATTTTATAAGGCACAGTATACAAGCGTTAAAAAACTACATGAAATTACACTTCGACTGGTCGTCTAAGCTCTGTGCAATAAATTCGTATAGCATGCGCTACTATGCTTTTAGAAATTTACTCACAACCACTTGATGGCCAACATTTTACAGGCTAATTTTGTTCAAAATTATAGGTAAACCACATGCATAACTTGCACACTTGCAAAAGCATTTAATGTAATTTAAACAATTTTATTAACCTTAGCTTTTTAACACAAGCTAGTTAACACTACTTCTAACAGGTTTATCAACTCAATTTCCTGTACTCTGAAATATTTTATCGTTCTAAACGTTAGGCTAACTTCTGCATTAAAGCAATTTTTATTAAACGTTACTGAGGCTTTAAACGTTTCAATATTGGCTACTCAACACACCAACTTAAACTCAGCACTGCTAATTTCCCCCAAACAAGCTAGTCCCTGCACTAAATCCCCATGCCAGTGCCGACATTGCCTATCCTTGTGGAAGATGGAAAAAGTACTTCTGACCTGTACCAAAGCTGGACTAACCACTTCACCAAGTCTGCAGTCCCTGGTTCTACGGCAATTTCCAGTCTTCACCACCATAAGGAACCAGCCCCAGCTGCTCCAGGAGCCAGTTTACTCATAGCTCTTCTTCAGCATACGAGGTACTTTCTTTCCTTACTAATTAGCTCAAAAGTTTAAGTTTTGAAGACCAATTGCTTTTGTTCTTACCCATTCCAAGCACGGGCTTAAAACAAATAAAATTAAGCAATGGTTACTTATTAAGTTTGCATTAAACTTAAATTAAATCCCTTACATCGTCGCCATTGTAATGTTCTGTGTCTAAAATAAAGGACACCACTACAGGTTGTGGGTTCTAAGTGAGCAGCAGCTTAAATGGCAGCTGCAATCCTTTATATAACTTTAGGTGGAGTGCATCATGGGAAGTGATGTCACTCCAGTTACAACAGTGATTGGTTAATACCTATAAGCTAATTAGGTTATGAGATGACAGTTGACCAAAGACTGCTTAGCAGTATCTAGGATCACTGTAATCATACACTACACTACTGAAGACCTAGATAAAGTGTATGCCAAGGTACGCAACAGGTTGCAAAGAGAAAATAATGTTGTAATGTTAGTGACTCACCAATAACTACGCATCACCAAAAGAGTTCTAGGTGTTTCAAATCTGCAAATTTTCGATAGTTTTTACAACTATCTTCATCAGGCATGAACTGGCTTCCTCTCCACCAACGATCAAAATTTGAATTTCGTGGCACACTACTAGTCTCCCAGTCGGCCTTCTATGTTGTAATATTCAACTTGCAAGACGATGATGCTATCGATCAATCAGCGTATTACGTAAACGAACTTTTTAAATGCTTGCAAATGCCTTCACCCACCAAAAATATAACTTATGCCAGGCTAGGTGTCTTTGACAAAAACAAGACTAGACCTATAAAAGTACACTTACCAGATCAAAAAACCAAACAATTATTGTTTAAAAATGCAAAGTTTTTAAGGCAACACCAAACCTATGGCAAAGTGATCATTCGTCATGACTTGACCACAGAGCAGCAGCAACATGACAGGGCACTTAGGGAGGAGGTCAAGGCAAAGCATGCTCTATGAGAATCTGCGGCATTAGCAAAGGAAAAATTGTCACTCTTATCAGGCAATGCTAACTTTAACAATTTTCGTTCACCACTCATTCCTGTAGCCCTTAACACAATGCAGGCTTCATCAACAAGCCAGGGAAGCCCTTTGGGACAAACAACATTCATTGCAAACTCCCATTCTAGTGCTCTTCCAGCAAATACCACGAACACAGCACTTGTGTACCAGCTATAGTGCAGGCAGGACATTCTCAATCCACTTCAGCACACCCTTTAGGGAAAAACATGCCCTCACTTCCTTGGCACATGAGAAGTTCCAAAAATCAACAACCAACTAAGCATAGTTTATACCAATGTACAGTCGACATGAAGCTATTACAATGAAGTACTGCCCTGACGTCTTGGCATTTACTGAAACCTGGCTAAAACCAGGATTCCCTTGTTTTGCTATCGTTTGGCTATGTTTTTCTGGATACGTTTTAATTGATAGGTGTGACAAGCAGGGAAACCCAATAAATAGGGGGCATGGCTATCTTTGTACAAAGCAATACTACAGCCAAAATAATTTTGAAAGTTCATCCTGGTGTGAAATTAGAACTCAGAAACACAGAAATTCTTCTTGGTGTTATCTATAGGTCTCCAAAGTCCTGTCATGAAAACAATCAAAACCTTGCCAGCGTAATCAAAAACCTCAATCACAAAAACTTAATCTTTGTGGGTGACTTCAACTACGGTAATAGCAACTGGAATCTCTTTACAGCGGATGCTGAGGCTTCCTTATTTCTTGATACCATACTTGAATTGAACCTAACCCAGCACATTAGCAAACCAACTAGAGGATATGCCATCATCGACCTCGTTTTTTCGTCCGACCCATCTCTTATATCTACTATTGAACATTTAGGAAGGCTAGGTAAATCGGATCATGATATTTTCCCAATTAATGCCACTACTTCTGCTCAAACACCAAGGGTTGACAAAAAAGTAATAAACTATAAACAGCTCCAGGAGTCAGTAAACCAAATAATACCGCAAATTATAAAAACCTGGCATCAGCTTCAATGTTTTTTTAGTACTGCAGTTACAACCGCCAGTTTTATACCAATCTCAAAATCAGAAAAAAACCCTGTCCGGATGTCTGATCTCACAGCACATAACCAAAATAAATGCCATAAATTGTAGTCAGCCTACCGAAAATCCGGTAATGAATGCATACATAGGGACTACATGCGTTTATACTCCCTAGTCCAACAAACCTTAAAAAGTGAAAAAAAAAAACAACGATACGAGTTACTCTTAGCATCCGGTTCAAAAACCTCAAAAGATTTTCCATATGTTAAAACAAAACAAGTTGCCAAGCCACAAATAGGCCCCTTAGTCAAGCCGAATGCATCTTTGACATCAGATCCGTTACAAATGGCTAACATACTCGGCGACACCTTCGCCGCAAACTACTCACACGAGCAGGTTTACATAATGCTCGCAAGTTTTAGATATCCAACATGTATCCCACCACTTGCATTCACACATGCAAACTTACTTAATGCTTTTTCTAAACTCAAGCCACATGCAGCAGCAGGACCACATGGCATTCCTTCAAATGCATTAATATGTCTAAAACCAATCTAATTCCACTTATGATCCTCATCTTCAACAATATGGTGAACACTGGTTTCGTTACATCGGAATGGAGGCAGGCCTTTACAAAAAGGGACCGCGCACATATCCCGCCAACTATCGCCCAATTAGTATCACTTGCAACTATGTAAAATTTCTGAATCTGTACTTGCTCAACATATGTGGAATCGTTACTTGTGGCTCCACAATGGCTGCCTTCAATCTAGAGTCAATATGTCAACCCTACCCAGATTACCCTAATTCACCTAATAGGTTAATCCATTCAATTGTATACAATATTGTTATATCACATGACTTCCTGTTGTAAACCTATATATACTGATCCCTACAGGAAGTAAACTGTCTTTTCAGCTGTAGCCTACACACTGGTTAGTCCGTGTCTTTGTTTACCATTTGTGCCCACGCTGGGCTCAGGTGTGTCCCTGCCCAGGAAATCACAGTTGGAGACGAGGCCAGTACCATTGGTAAACTTTAAAAACATTACCACAGTAAAAACAGTACCACACAGCACTACCACGACAAAATACCACTGTTTGAAAAAAAACAGTGTTATTTTGTCGTGGTAGTGCTGTGTGGTACAAAATGATAATAGTTGAATTTAGTACCTTAACAACTAGAACCTAAGTGGGCAATTGGATTTATTATGGTTAATTTTACCTTGGCAGTGTTTTAGAGCGACGTACTGGCGTGTCCGCACGGGCAGTACTATAAACCTGAAGGCCCGAAAAATGCGCTGCTAAATTAACCCTATTAAATTCGATTCTGCCATTGTCCATATTCGGGCTGGTGTGTGCCGGTGTAAAATTTAACACCATAGGCAGGGCCGTAGGAAGCAACTTAAAAGTGGTACGGCCTAACCAAATCAAATGGAGAGTCTGGGGAAGCAGTGTGAAGTTCCTCCAAAGCCATGTTTTGAACAAATGTTTAAGGTTTTCTTTTTTCGTTAAAATGTGCATCACTAACAGCAGGGGCGATCTAGGAATTTACAGTTGTGGTGGGGGGGGGGGAGGGCTAGGGCAGAGAACCTTTGAGGACTCTCTTGTTTTGCAGTTCGTCTCACCGACTGTGGTGCATTTTTCCGACCAACAGTGACTTTTTAGTTAGTGACACCCCCCTCCAATTCGACCAGAAAGCTTCGGTGTGTGCTATTAAGGTTTGCGTGGGGTGGGGACACATTTTTGTTTATTTATAAACTGTTAGTGTATCCAAATTACGTGAGGTCGGTGGGAAGTGCTGTGTTTTCAGCGCCAGTCAGGGTAGTTTATTTCATTCTCAAATTATTGTATCATAAATGTTTGCTTCATTTACCCTTTACTTTATAATTTATTTTTTATTTACGTCTGGTAATTATAGGACCTTACTCTTATGTACGCAGCATGTTATAAGTAATTCGAGCCCCACATTCCTCCCCCGCCCCTTTTCTATGTAGGCGATGACGTGTCCTATTCTGTTATCAGTGATTGAAAACTTACTTTTGAGAAAGTTACAATCAGTTGGTTGCTGTGTTGGGCTTTCTCCAAAGTTTGGTGTTGACCACTTGCTGAAGCTCGCTGTAGGGTTTCTTTTACTTCTTTCTCGAAAATCTCCTTCGCTTGGTCAAGCTCATTGTCCTTCGTAGGGAGAGGGGGGAAGAGAAGTTGCGCTCAGTTTATGCAGGGACTTGAATACTATCACACTGCATGATAGTATATTGCAATCCCAAAACAACTACGTTATGTTATAAGATTTACTGGCTTAGAACTTAGTTTCAAAATTTACAGCACATACGGTACACAGACAAGAAAGAAGTCCTTACGTTTCACTCATTAAAGATCGGCAGGAAAGCCACACGCATGTTACAGGGCCGCTTCAAAAGTTTGACAACAGCAGACGCATTATGTGTGTTTGGATAAATGTTATTTTAAAACTTGTGTGCCGAAAAGTGGTATGGCAAATGCCGCACCAGCCATACCGCTTCCTACGGCCATGACCGAGGTTTATGCTTAAACTTAGTGAAATCTGGTCTGTGTTGAGGCTTAGGCCAGAAGTGTTGTTTGTGTAAAACGTTGCAGTAATGGTGAACGTAAAAACATTATTTCAAAGCCTAGTCCCTTTAAATTTAACTTGTAGGCAGTTAATTTACAAAACTATGTAGGCTACAGTCAAGCTTGTTTTATTTCTGTGTTAAAATAGTTGACCGGTAGTCTTGAGTGTTCCAGTTTAATTTTTGCAGGTTAAACACGATTGTAATTAAATTTAATTTAATTTAATTTTGTAAGGCTTATGCCAAAGACAGGTGTCGGTAGCAAAACACCTGAAGCTGCTAAAAGTAGTAGCGACAGTGAAACTGAAAATAATTCAGTAGTGAACGCTAGCGAAGTCGCTTCAGTAGTAGTGAAGACGAAGTCAACATGGGCTCGTCTAAAACCGCTGGTTTATTCCCGGAATTCGATTGTGAGTCCGATACATGGGAGAAATACTCCAACCGACTCGGCTATTATTTTAAAGCTAAAGAAATACCAGCAGCCAAACAAGTGAACAAGATTCTAAATATAATTTCACCGGATTTACCCGACTCATTAACTTTTGACGAACTAGTTAAAAAAGTCTTAGAAGACATTGTGTCGCAAATCTTGTACTTGCACGATTGCTAGGGCCAATGGCCACTCAGTCTTGTGTGTCTATTCTTATATAGGTGGACATTATCTATGCCTTGTAATGTTATTTCCGTTTCCTGCCTCTAGAACTTTCTTGAAGCTTCCATTTCCCATAATACCCTGGGTATTTCGCGGTTGTCAGGGGTTACCAAAAGGTATTTAAGCAAGGGGCCAGCATGGTAAAATCAGAAAGCCTTCGGGCCAGCCAACTGACTGGTCCTCCTTCAACCCCTGCTAGGTCTCCTAGTTAGGGCTACTTCTGGCTGTTAGGCCTCTAGTAGGCCCAATTTTGGTTAGGCTTTTCCCGCCAACCTAAACAAGCCTCTTTACCCTAATTTAACCCCAAAGTTCCCCAGCTTCCCTTAGAAGAATTTGTTCAGTCTAATTTGTTTGCTCTCCCACAGTTTGCTATTTTTTCGTCACATTGAGCCGGTGCCCTCTGTGGTATCTGAGCGTGTAAAGTTTTTCAGAAGGTCGCAAAAATCAGATGAAAGTATTGGGGAATATTTAGATGCACTTAAGCTTATGACTAAATATTGTGACTTCGCTAAAATTAAAGACATTATTAGCGAAATGATTAGGGATCGCCTAATTGGGGGGATCCAATCAGAAGTCATTCAACGCGAGTTGTTGAAGCAGACTCTGGATTTAAAGGCTACAGTATCCTTAGCTTTATCCTTAGAATCTGCTGAAACCGACCAAAGCGTTTTGAGAGGCCATACAAGGGCTGTTAATTATGTAGCTAAAAAATTAGAAGTAGGCCTAAATCCAAAACATTTTATTTGCTATTTGCTGTTTTATTTTATTTGCTATTGCCAACACGAGAGTAGGGCTAAATCCACTAAACATTTTATTTGCTATTGCTGCGGCAAGTCTGGCCACGTGAAAACACGTTGCAAATATCGCGAGTATACTTGTGGCAGATGCCACACTGTCGGCCATTTAAAAGCCGTGTGCAGAAAAGCTAGTCATTCTAATTGAACTTCAAAACCACTGGACCACTCTAAAGCAAGTTCAAGCACAAATTTTAAGGCTAGGCCGAAGTCTAAACAGAAATATAGTTACAAAAAACGTGTTCATAAACTTGAACGTGATAGTGACATCGATAGTGAATGTCACCGAATGTTGTCGCCAGGATGTTGTTTGCTGAAAATTCAGAGTCTGGTTCCGGGTCTGATAGCGATTCAGACAACGACTATCTTGTGGTGAAAAATAATACTCTTGGACTGAGTCAGGCTGTGGACCACATTTCAATTCCCCTACAAACCAATAAGATCATAGTAGTAGTTAATTCTATGAAAATCCATAAATGGACTATGCCATTCCGCCTTAATGGTGTCAAGCTTGAAATGGAACTTGAATCTGGGGCAGACGCATCCATTATACCTATTGAGTGGCATCAAAAATATTTTGCGGACTGTCCTTTAAAAGTCAGTCCGTATTCGATACACTCATACACAGACGGAATTGAGAACACGATTTACACTGTAAGTCTGAAGGTTGAAGTTAAAGGTCAAATCGAACACTTGGATGCTTTAGTTTCAAAATTGTATAAACCTGCTTTAATGGGAGAGGATTGGCTTTCTATTTTTCGGGTTGATTACCATCCATTTTATGACCTACAAACAAAAGTTAAACCTAAGAAAAGTGTAAAGAAAATGTCAACTAACATTACACCAGTTGACACTTCCAAAATAGTAAAGGGTTTCCCTGAGCTATTTAGTGAAGGTATGGGTAAGTTTAAGAACTTTAAAGCCAAGATTCGTTTAAAACCTGATGCAAAGCCTGTGTACTGTCATGTAAGACCAGTTCCGTTAGCACTTAAAGAAAAGGTTAACCAAGAAATTCGTAGGTTGGTTGGCCTGTGGAAACCTCTCAGTGGTCTACGCCCATCGTCATAGTTCATAAACTGGATGGCCAAATCCGGGTGACAGGTGATTACAAGACCACCGTGAACCCCCAACTGGAAGTCGACCACTATCCGGTTCCCACGGCCGCAGAATTATTTAGTGAATTAGCAGGCAGTGAGACTTTTTCCCTTATCGATCTTAAGGATGCATTTCTGCAAATTGAACTCAATAAAGAGTCACAAGAAGCTTTAACAATAAATACATCCCTGGGATTGTTTAGATGGCTTCGCGTACCCATGGGCCTAGCGTCCAGCTCTGGAATTTTCCAGAGGGTTATGACTCAAGTCACCAGTAAAATCCCCAAATGTCTCCCGTTTTACGATGACATCCTGGTGAGCGGGAAGGTGGTTGAACGTGACGATTCTTTAAACAAACTGTTAAATGCTTTACAAGATGCAGGAGCCAAACTTAAGATCGAGAAGTGCAAACTGTCGCGGCCTGAATTAAAATATTTAGGCCACATGATAAATGCGGAAGGCCTGCATACACTTCCTGAGGTTATCGAAGCAGTCACAAACGCTCCTAACCCAACATGTATTCAAGATCTACAGAGCTTTTTGGGTTTTGTAAATCATTACTCAAAATATCTACCAAATCTCGCTCATATTCTGTCACCTGTTACACGTTTATTAAGCCCAAGTGTGAAGTGGGTTTGGGGGGCAGAATGTGACCGAGCCGTGAGTAAAGTAAAAGAATTATTTCTTTAATTTTAAGTTCTGGTTCATTACGATCCGAAATTAAAGCTCACACTCGTTTGTGACAGCTCACCTTATGGGGTCGGCGCGTGCCTCATGCATGTCATGAAAAACGGTGAATTTCGACCGATAGCTTTCCCTTCACGTAAGCTAACTCAAGCAGAAATGGGTTACTCGCATTTTAATCGAGAAGCTCTCAGTGTCGCTTGGGGAGTGAAGTGGTTTCACGAATATGTTTATGGTCAGCGATTCATACTACAGTCTGACCAATAGGCCCTAGTTTGGATTTTTGGCCCTAAAAAAGGAATACCGCAAATGGCAGCCGCCAGGGTTCAGCGTTGGGCAGTGATGCTTAATGCGTACGACTATGAATTTGAACACATTCCCGGAAAAATCTCGACTTCCCCTACCAAACACCGAGGAGTTCGAAAAAGCTGAGGCACAGTACAACGTTCTTGCTTTAGAAACAATTTCAAACCTACCAGTTTTGAACGAGACATTAGTGCTCGTAAGCAAACGTGACAAAATTCTTTCCAAAGTCTATCGCTACGTGAACCATGGCTGGCCTGAGAAATGCGAAATTCCAGATCTGTTACCGTACTTCACACGCCGTACTGAAATCTCGGTTGAAAACGAAACTTTATATTTGAGGTATAGAGTCTTAGGCATAGTTAAATTGAAAAGTTTAGCTAGACAAAAAGTCTGGTGGTCTAAGATTGACTCTGACATTGAAAATAACGTTAAATCATGCCAAAATTGTCAAGAGTACAAAGATACTCAAGCGGCTGGGCCCAAACACACATGGGCATATCCACTCAAGCCTAATGCTAGAATGCACGCGGATTTTCTCGGCCAGATGGACAATTATATGTTTTTTATACTAGTAGACGCACATTCAAAAATTCCTTTTGTGCATAAAACGAAGTCCACAACGTCCGCACGAGTTATTGACGTGTTAAACAATCATATTGCTCAATGTGGTTTAATGGACAGCTTAGTTACGGACAATGGTGCCTAATTTATGTCCTCAGAATTCCAAAATTGGTTAACCCTTTAAGGACTGCAGCTTGGCTTGTTTTGGTTTTTCTTAGGACGGGCAAAATTTGAACAAACATTTGTGCTATTGTGGTGGTTCACTAAAAAATTCATATCTTGGCTTGTAATTAAGATATTATAATAATTCAAACACCAAAATGTTCAGAAATTCACCGTCTTTAATGTGGTTTATGTAAAAGTGCTAAAAAAAATTATTACCATGCAATAAAAAAAGGTCAAACTTTGATTTTCATTAAAAAAATTTACATATGTCAAATTACTTTTTTTTTATTAATTTTTTTTTTGCTGATGGCTGAAAAAACTGGGAATTGCTTCTGATATGTATACAGCAGCCATTCCTATCGTTAAAATAATAATTTTCGCATATAAAGTGTTAAAAAAAATTAATGCTGCATGGTTGAAAAAAAACCCAACAAAAACGCGTGTAGTGAACTTCACTGCAAAACATTTTCGTGTAGGCCAACGATAATGTGCTTGGCCGGTGGTTTCAATGCTTGGTTATTTATTGTTGTACTTTGTTATGCGAAAAAAAATTGTTAAAAGGGTTAAAGGGTTTAACGAGCGTTAACCACTCCTGGTCATCTGCCCGAAGCCCTAAGGCCCTATGTCTGCAACAGCCAGATTCCCAGGCGGTCACCCACCCAAGTATCAACCCACCCCAATGCTGCTTAACTTCGGGGATCTGACGAGAACCGGTGTTTCCAGCACTGCAAGGCCGCAAAAAAAAATTGTAATCAATAAGACAACAATAAAATAGTAACAATATAATAGTTTCCTACCGCCAATGGGCCGTCAATCATCATCAAACTCAGTTGTTGCCGTGGAAAACGTCAAAACACCCATCCCGGCACAAGTTGACGTTGCATGCTGTGCAACCGTAGTTGCTTTCGCGTGGCCTCTTTCCATCGGGACGTATATTTCCAAGCTTACTACAATTTACACAGGTACGTTTTCTGCCCTCAAATTTACTAAGTTTGTGAGCAGGTGCACGTTCAGGACTAATAATGAATGCCGCCGATCGTTTGTGTCGAGGCTGAACGGCAACTTTTCTACGTCCTTCGCCAATCAATTTTCAGCTGACGCGCTGTCGAAAGAAGATGCGTTGATGGTTTCGTTTCGTTTTTTTGGCACTCATATTTGTACAAAATGAACGAATTGACGATCATTGTATCTAGCAAATACAACAAAACGTATTTCCACCATTTAATGGTTTTTAGTTCCAGTTGATAATATTTTCTGTGTTGATCGGCTAAATCAATTCCTCCCTTGTACTTGTTGTACAAAGTAATCGAATGCGGTTTGTCGACAGTTTCATTTTGACCAGTTTTTGTTTTACGTGTATGATTTCCATGGTTGGGTTAGAATTTGTGGACAAAAAATGAACCACTTTTTTATCTCTCCATGCTGTAGCTAACAAGTTGTCTGCCTGTTTGAAGGCTACCTCTCCTTTTTTCAACTTTATATCTTTTAGTGGATAGCCCACTCTATTAGGCCTAACAGTGCCGCAGATATAGGTTTTTTTTTTGAGTAGATCGATTGCTAGCTGTGTGGATCCAAAGGAGTTGTCACAATAAACAGTTCTATTACTTTCTAGAAAGGGCGAACACATGTTCATTACAACAGTGTAGCCTAGACCATGTTCGCTTCTCATGTCAGTATTTTTTCCGGTGTACACTTGGAATTTATGAATGTAACCATTTCTTGGCGAAGCTGCAACCAAATTTTTAGGCCACGTTTGGCTGGCTTATTTGGCATATATTGGATAAAACCAATTCGAACTTTGGTCTTTTTCATGGCCTCATCTACAGAAAGTTCTCCGTGAGGTTCGTAGCCCTGTAAAAAAATTTCCTCCGCAATTTTTAGTAGGGGACGTACTTTGTAAGGGCGATCGTAGTTTTGTTCACCTTTTTTCGGTTCGATCGTCGTGTCATTCAAATGTAAATAACGCAAAATGTTCAAAAAACGATCCCGTGGCATGGCTTTTTTTATGATTGGCACACCTAAAGCATCGTCTTCACTCCAGTATAATTTTATTTGGGGCAATTTATGAATGCCCATAATAATCAAAATACCAAAAAAGCATTTTATGTCGTCGGCCGTCATATCCACCCATGGCGCAGTTTTGAGTTGCCATAGGCCGGGAGTGCTGCTGCGGCTGCCCACCCTGCTGTCTGTGCTTGTGCCGGGAATGGGAAAAGCGGGTGCGGCAGGCAAAGCCGCTCGTTCAACGGATGGAGCAGGCGTGGCCGCTCGTTCGATCGAGTGTTGCATATGATATAAGTTTGTTTGCTCCACTATTAGTTCAATAACATTACTGCTGAACATTAAATTTAAATAAGCCATAAATGAAGCTGTAGAGCCATCTAAATTATGTTTTGGTCTGGAAACTTTATCAAATTCGAACGATCACATTTGACAATTCACTAGTCCACTTCGTGTTTACCGCTATGCTGTTAGGCCTATCTGCAGTTTCAATATCATCAAAGTCATCAAGGTTTTCATCCGAATCACTGCTTGAAACCGAACTGCACTCGATGTCACTTTCAGTAATGTCAACAAAATGGTCGGCACGGGCGCAGGAAGCACGAATTTCTTCATCACGAAATCAAAAAAAATCCGAATCATCCGACTCCATATCGGTGAAATCAACGCACAGACGCCACTAGCGAAGATGGCTGCCCCTTGCGTTTGGTTGAAAAACACTTAATAAACTTTGAAAATACATAAAAAATTGAAGATTTGGTCAAAAAATCAAAGCAAGCACATGCACGGAAAGGTCAGAATGTCAGCTTTCGAACTGACGTGACGTCATGTCAATCCGACCAATCGGAAGCGAGCTATTGCACTTCAAAGCGACTGATGTCATCGCGGCCGCATTCGGGCGCTCCCGTATTTTACAGCACGGGCGCATTTGGGCGCACCCGTCCTTAAAGGGTTAAAATCCAATGGGATTAGGCATATGACAGGCCCTAGTTTTGCGCCGTGGACCAACGACTTATCAGAAATTTATGTTCGCAATTTCAAGAGAGTCTACAAGGCCGTGCGGCGACAGGGGTCTACTATTCAAGAAAGTATAAATTCTTACTTGTTATCGTCACGTATCATTATCTCCGCTACCATGCAAGCAACACCCGGAAAATTATACTTTAACCGAGAGTTAAAAGTCTTGGCTGGATTTATTGTTTCCTGACCGTATTGCAGCCGTTCGTCGTAAACAATTACAACAAGTACAGAGCACCCACCATCGTGAGTTGAAAATGTATCAAATAGGCGGTAATGTTTGGTACCGTGACTTTAGTACTACTAACGATAAGCTATGGTCTAAAGGTGTAGTAACTCAGATAGGTAGTAATCAATCCTATATTATCGTTGACACTAATGGTAATAAAATTCACATACATCGCGAACAGCTAAGATTACATACCACTGAGCATGAATATCCTGAGCAACATCACACTTTTCAAAACACATTTCATTTGGCGGTATGAAACGTGAAAAGCCAAGTGCTACTGACATAGTTCCTGATCGTCGATCTCTTGGCCAATCCAGATAGTCAATTTCTGTTGCCGAGGGCTCCAATCCACCAATCAATCAGCTTGGAAAATCACTTATGAATTTTCCTCGTAAGTCGCCAGGTGGCAGGAAATCTCCAGCAAAATTACCCCACACACACGAAGTGGATGAGTCTATGAACGTAAACAACCAATCACCTTTGGCTAACACCAACAGCGCCACCCTGCTTAATTTCTAATTAGTAAAGTACCGGAACTGTCACTTGTTTGCAGAGGAAGGAAGGGAGTATCGTTTACATCCCCCCCTCAACCACGTTAAGGGGTCTGGGGAGCGCTGTTAGCTCCCCAGTAGGGTCCGGAGTGGAACCCCGGAAACTTTAACGTTTTTACCTATTTCAACACCTTTACTGGCTTCTGGAAGGTTCTTTTTTTGAAGATTTTCACGCTCGTATAATGTTATTTTGTGTCACATCTTGCTATTTTAATTTAGTGTGGGGGAACAAAATAATGTGCCCAATTGCTTCCCTCCTCCCCCATAAAAAATGCACGTATTAAAAAGCAGTGTCTTACCAACTGATTGACCGAATTTAAGTTAGGATTGATATAGAAAAACAGCTACTCAAATGCAGAAAAATAATGAAAAAGGCCTACTTTAGAATAACCTTAAAACTTTTTTATTGTTGATACATCACACATCTTATTTTCATTAGCCCAGCTTTGTGACACATGTAAAAATCCAAAAAGTGTCATCAACAACAATATCTGCAACACCACCGGCTCCAGCGCGATCGCTACGCTGCGGCATGAGATGAGCAAGAGAAAAGTGGAAACGAGGGCCTTGTGGATCGCGGTCGCAGAAAAACTTCACCCATTCGGCCTAAGCCACAACCTTTAATTTTGTTACGATGGTTGAGGTTGAATTAAATCAAATTCACTAAATGGTGTGGTGATTTTAAGTTGGTTTTAGGGTGGGTTGATTTCAATTTGAAATAGCGAAAATTTCCGAAAGATGAGACTTTTCAGTACAGGTAAAATGTTTCCCCTAGAAGGACCGGAACGCCGTTCCGGCTTTACAAAAAGAACCGGAATACCGTTCCGGACCGTTCCAGCCCAAATTAAGCCCCGACTTTAACGCCAGGAAGGTCACAACCTTTACCGGTTGTTACGTCACCATCTGCTAAACAAACATCACCGAAGCCAAGTTACGGTAACAAAAAATCAAAATCGAATCCAAATAAACGTAAAGTTGTGCTATCGCCAACTCAAGACGATATTGCTGCACAACTTCAAAACCGACAAAATCGTAAGAAAAGACTGCATAGAGCTCCTGACAAGCTCAATTTGTAGTTTTTTTTGGAACATTACCATGTGGCTACAACTTCTTCGTTTTTTGTAGTAATCTAGTTGCATCGAGTAAACAAGTGACGCTCAAACTCAAAAATGTCAATACTCATCACATCAGTATTCCGAATTTTCGATAGGCATTACCCGAAAATAAATATTTTCAGTCCTCCTATCTTCGTCAGGCAGCAAGAAACATGTGAACTACAGTCTACATAATTGTATGCACTCTTCAGATGGATCGAATTCAATCGAGAACGATTCAAACTTGATGCGGCTGTGGCCTACAATTATGAGTGCATACAATTATGAGTGCATACAATTAGAGTGCATACAATTAGAGTGCATACAATTATGTAGACTGTAGTTCACACGTTTCTTGCTGCCTGACAAAGATAGGAGGACTAAAAATATTTACTTTCGGGTAATGCCTATCGAAAATTCGCAATACTGATGTAATGAGTATTGACATTTTTGAGTTTGAGCGTTATTTGTTTACTCGATATTTCTCTAACTCAAAGTAAAATGGTCAGGTTCTTTGCCGTAATCTAGTTGCTCGTGAATTTAATGAAAATTCTTTTTAACTTGTAGCGAGTAACACCAACATGTCTGTCCCAAGTTAATCGTGCAGAGAATCGACTCTGTTAATTTTAAAAACGTCCGCCTTTAAAATTAGGTAAACATGTATTGTATATTGTTGTTTGTGTGAAAAAATAATTTCACGGTTTTATCTCCATGTTTTTTTTTTTGTATTTTCATGTTCATTCTTCAACATCGGAACAAAAAATTGCTTGGAGGCGCAATTTCCACTCCGGTGACTTTCTAACAAAATACAAACATCTGCAACCTATTCAATTGGATGCCAGATGTCCCACAGCAACGCTGTAGCGTTTCAGCTGCAGTACTGTTTGCTGTCAAAAGGAAATTAACCAAAAAAGGCTACGTACAACAAAAACAACAACCAAAAATTCTAAATTAAATATAACAAAAAATTGCTCCTGAAATTTAAAAATTTAAAACTGGCAAGTTTTCAGTCAGTTTCTGAAATGTTTAATTTTTGCTTAACCCTGTACATCTTGAGTTCTTTTATTTTGTAAACAGCTTTCAAAAAAATGTTTAATTTTTTTTCTTCGAAAGCGAAAAGTTATGTAACTACTTTAACAATAGACAGTGAACTAAAAAAAAATATCTTGCCTTCGTAACCATGATTTTATTTTCAGCTGGGCTAAGATTTTTTTTCTTTTTTTTTCTCGTTCTCTGTATTGTGGCGTCGTTACTTGTGGCTCCACAATGGCTGCCTTAAATCTAGAGTCAATATGTCAACCCTACAAAGATTACCCTAATTCACCTAATAGGTTAATCCATTCAATTGTGTACAATATTGTTATATCACATGACTTCCTGTTGTACCACTATATATACTGATCCCTACAGGAAGTAAACTGTCTTTTCAGCTGTAGCCTACACACTGGGCTCAGGTGTGTCCCTGCCCAGGATATCACAACATATTACCAAATATTTGAATATCCAAATTTAATTGACACTAATCAGCATGGTTTCCGTACCAACTTTTCAACAACAACAAATCTTCTTTCGTTTTACTCTGACATTATCTATGGCATAGATGCTAACTCAAACATTGACATAATTAACCTGGATTGTATGAAGGCTATCGATCAAGTAAATCGTCTATATATTTATTTCGTTTAGGAGCAGACTTAGCTCAGGAGAGCTAAAAGGATTGTTAGGGATCAGAATTAAACAAAGCTTCAATAATCAGCAAGAGGGTGAGCGGGCTCATTCTTCCCACGGTAGCAAAGAAAAAGGGCGAGCGGCCGACAATGAGAACGGGTATGCGCTCTAACCATTCGGAAACAGTGTTTCGGGAACGTCCAGCAAACTGGGATCCATGTACCATGTCCATTGATCAGCTTTTTTCCTCGGAAATTCCATTCTCCATCCCACAATCACCCTGCCACTCCTTTCTCATGTTGTTTCCTGCCTTGTTTGGTTTTTTGGTCACGAACCCGCATGTCGGGTAGCTAGGCGTGGGCTTCTCCGCCTTGCCCCCAAATTACCGATGCCAAACACCATTTTCGCAACAACGGCACGCGGCTTTATAGAAAGCCACACAATTGGTGATCACTTGCAGTGTCTGGCAATCTGTGGCCCATTGCCCTTCACGACTGGTTGCTGTTTCCGCGTGGTCCAATCACATCCTGCTATCCCGCACCCAGATGCGGGTTCCATGGGTGTTGCACAATATTGCACAACGTTGCGTCATGTGGCAACTACTTCACGATCTTGCATACATTTGAGCAGATGCGATGCGCAGTGGTCACGCGTTGCCGTATATAAGGGCCTACCCGCCGCATGCGAATCATTTCTTCGAACAGAAGCGGGCAGACAAGATGACGACTGCAGCGGCACCGATGGACGACTTTCCCAGCTAACCCGTAGTAGAGAAGTCTAGGGCCGGCAAGACTCGGAGGCAACTTCATCGGGTTTGGACGGAAGAGCTGAGCGAGTACCAGGACAAGAAAGATTTCTCCGGACCTCCAATGGGCTACATTGGCAGATGCAACAAGAAGAGCAAGGAGTTGGATTTTTTCATAGAATTATTCGGGGAGACCGCAGATTTCATCGTAATGAGGACCAACGAATTCATGGAAGAGAGGGCCAGCAATGCCAAACGCAGCAAACGGAACGTCAAGTCAGCCAACGCGCCAGGACCAAGAGGCAATGAAGGGACTTCGACTAACGGGGAGCCATCGGCCGTGGAGGACGATATCGCCGTGGCCAACACAACAGTCGAGTCATTGGTTCCACCACCACTACCACCACTTCCATCACCAACCAACATCACTTACTGCCGATTTTCGCCACTCACTGGAATTTCGAGTGAACCACAGCTGGGAATACCACAACCAGACGTCCACATGGAAGAAGCAGCAGCCGGGTCAAGCCAAGCACAACTGCCAATGCCAGAAGCAGATGTGGCCGGGGAGGAGGACGAATCAGAGTACCCAAATTACTGCGAGGGAAATGAGGACTACTACGAAGGCAACAGCCAAGAATCAGTCAACGATGAGGATGAGTTAGATGACGAACTAAGAGAAACCGAGTCAGAGGACGATGCCGACGTCTGCCTTACGACGTCCAGCAGTCCACCACGACCGCTAAGGCCAGAAAGCCCACCACGACCTTCAACCTTAACAGAAACCTTGCTCACTACTCCCATGCCAATGCAATCATCAGAAGCAACGTCGCCCACATACGAGCCCGGTTGGTCGGTCCTACTACCTCGTCCCACACCAGCAGAGAACAGAGAACTACGGTCCAGCCAAAATCGCAAGCCAAAAGCCAAAGTCGCAACATCGCAGCCGCGTCCATTTATGAGACGAACCAAAAGAGGACTCATTCCCATCCCTCGGGGTCTTTCAGGAAGATTCATAAGTCATTGTAAAGAATCCGAGGAGGTAATCTGTATCGTTTCGTCAGAGGAGGAGGAAGAAAGAGCCACCACAACGACAGCCAACGTAGTCGAGCCACCGCCCCCACAATCACCGCCACCGTCACTGGAACCGAGTGAAGCCTTGAAACAACTTTAGCGAGTCGTACTGTACGACAAGATCTACAGAAGTAATATGTTCCCAATAATACCAGGCCCACCACCGATGTTCCCTGAGCATTATTATTCCCTGATCACGATTATTGCCTCCTCGAAAAGGATACCTCCAGAAGATGCGCCACGCCAGGATAACCCAATATGTCAATCAGCATTTCAGTCAACAACAGTCTCAGCCAAGCGCTCCACCAGTACAACCCCCAGAAGATCCGAGCACAAGACGGTTGGTGCTAGAGTAGATGTATGCAGAGGTGGACAAGCCACTCAGGAGCCCGTCAGTCATTATCGTCAACGTCGCCGATCCAGCCAGCACAAATCCAAAGGGAAGAAGCAGGGTCTAACTCTAGCCAAGAGCCAGCTGCCAAGGAGACACCATCAACGGTCATCTCGTCGCAAGTCCCTCAGCCAGCGGAACAAGCAGAGGACACTTCTAACACTAACTCCAGCCAAGACCCAGCAGTAACGACAACCACGCAAGCCTACAAAACATCGCTGAAACGGAAAAAACCACATCCCACTCCCAAGTGCGTACCATTGACGGAATACTGGTAATCATGGGTTACAACAACTTACCGGAGATGGTGCAGTATTGGTCCACGTCCCCAGACCTGGGAAACCACTCCATCAGATCGACTATGACCAGAACAAGGTTCAGTCAAATTTGGAACAACTTTTGGCTGTCCCAAGAACCGTCTTTCACTGGTACCGATCCCCAGACTGCATCGCCCACGACCAGTCAAGCCATGGAAGAGCATAAGGCCAAGGAGGACATGGACGCAATAATGAAGGTGCGACCGATGATGGAGGCCATCAACCAGGCATTCCGCAAGTGCAGGAACCCCGGATCAGTTCTCTGCCTAGACGAGTCCATGTGTCGCGATTCTTAGGTTAGCTTTTGCCCAAATAAAGTTTCCAACGTTTAGCCATAATCGCGAGTTCATAAGTTAGTTACGATAATTTAGTTAACACAGCCTGTTGCTTCGTAGTTACACAATGTTACGATAGTTTCTATGGGAAAGTGGAGTAACTGGCTTTGTTACGCTATAATTTAACCGTTTATGTACACGGTTTTTCATAAAATAACGTATTGAATAAGAGAAAATTGGCTTACCGTCCAAATCTTAAGTCCTGTCTAGTGTTCCTTTATTACTAAGGAAACATGCGTTAGGCTACATTGTTGTAGCGGCCAAAGATGCTAGACTAGATTTCTGTAGGGTCAATCCACATCCGAGTTGGCCTTTGTTAAGAAGGTTTTGTATCTCGATGGACGTTAACCACGTTAAATTCCCCGCGTTAGGGGTGATAATGATGTATTAAGTCTACTCGTTATAAAAGTTATTGACTACTCGTGCTGCATGACCTCGAGAATGTACATATGGAACATTGTTGAATTTGTAATGTTAAATTGAAGCAAAAATAAACTTCACTTCATCGGCTGGGTTCAAACCAGCAACATCTCCTCAACTTGGTCTCCTGCTTCCCTTCTTTGCTAGGGATACCTTTAGGACTAAATGCGGGCCTACTAGGCTAAAAATTTCTAGGGCTAATTTTGGGCCTTACTAGGACTTTTACTTTTCCATCATGGTGTAAGTTCATCGATTTTGAGAAGTTTGTGGTTAACTAACATGTGACTTTCTTTCAGTAGCTTTCCTGGTGGATTTTGGATGGTGTGAGTAAGCCCCCGCTGCAAACCTCTCCTTAGCACCTAAGTAGAATAAGGGCCGAGGATAACAGCTAGCAAGATAACAGCTACCCCCTCGAAGGGCAACCTTTGTAGGAGGCTGCCTAGTACGTAAGTCCCACCCAAACCCCAACCTAACTTTATTCAGTCTAATAGCTTTCTCACTGCCACTTCCGGACATGGTGCCGAAACCCGGGAACTGATCTTGTTTCCTTTAGGTTTGCTGAGAATTGCCTGGAATTCGAAAAGACAGTTGGTGGTAGTCGTGCTAGGATGTCCTTTCTTACCCCTCTTAGTGGTAGTGTCGCTATTGTGGCATCCAGTTGACTTTCCCCATTACAGGGAAGGTCAATCTGGGTTCGGTTGAGTGGTGTCGTCATAGAGACACCACAATGGCAGTCCTTTAAGTCCCAATGTAAACCCATCCATAGTCAAATATACCTCCATAGTTAATTACAGTCTATCCATACAATGTTGTTGTCATACCAATATCACATGACTACATGTCATCTGACACACCTTATATAAAGGCTGTACCTTTGTAATAAAGCTGTCCTTCAAGTGTTAGCCTATAGCACTGTGTTCCTAGTCTTACTATGACTTAGTAGAACCCACCAGTGTATGAATATCACCCTCATACATCACAGATGGCGACGAGGCGGTACTAAGGTTTTAAATTAATTATTAGCTTAATAGACTCTCCATGGTTGCAGAACCTATTAAGCTAATAATTAATTTAAAACCTTAGTACCGCCTCGTCGCCATCTGTGATGTATGAGGGTGACATTCATACACTGGTGGGTTCTAGTGGTAAGTAGTAATTTTTTTCATTTTGGCAAATGAAATTAGTACTCTGTGGAACTATCAGAGCTTAATTTTTTTCAAAAGTGTACTGGGTTTAGGAACTTTCGTGGTACAGAATGATAATAGTTAAATTTGGTACCTTATCAACTAGAACCGAAATGGGCAATTGGATTTATTACGGTTAATTTTACAATGGCAGTGTTCTAGAGCGATGCACTGGCATGTCCGCACAGGGGGTACTATAAACCTAAAGGTTCGAAAAATGCGCTGCTAAATTAACCCTGTTAAATTCGATTGTGCCTTTGCCCATACTCGGGCTGGTGTGTGCCGGTGTTTAAAATTTAGCACTGTAGTGTTTATGCTTTTAAACGATGAAACTTGGTCTGTGCCGAACGCATAGGCCTGCTGTGTTGTTTTGTTTAGACATTTAGTGAAACAGCAAATAATTTAAAAGCCTAGTCAATTGTTTAAGTTGTAGGCGCTTGACTTTAAAACTAGGTAGGCTACAGTAGTTTAGTAGCTTAGTTGTTAAGCAAAAAATCCGTTTAGTCTCGAGTTGCTTCCAGTTTATTAAATTAAATGGAATTGTAATAAATTATTTTTGTAATTTAATTTGTTAAGTGTAGGCTTATGCCTGAGACAGGTGAAGTGATTAAAACTCCTGTAGTTGCTGTTTTAAATACAGAAGCGGGTGCTAGCACCAGTGTAAGTTTAAACTTAAATTCAACTGTAAGTAGTTCAAGTGACGACCTTACAATGGCTTCGAAAACTGCCGGTTGGTACGCGGAGTTCGACGCAGGAAACGATACCTGGGAAAAATACACTAATCGTATTGGCTACTATTTTAGAGCAAAGAAAATCCCAGCAGCCAAACAAATTGATTTTTTAATGGCTTCGGCTGGCCATAAAATGTTCGACAGAATCTTGAATATTGTTTCACCAGCTTTACCAAATTCAATGACGTCTTAGTGAAAACTATTCTCGACGACATTGAACCGCTACCTTCTGTAGTATCCGAACGTGTAAAATTTTTCCGTAGATCTCAGAGGGCGGATGAAAGCATTAGCGAGTATATTGCTTCGTTAAAATTACTCACAAAATTTTGTGACTTCGATAAAATCACCGAAATTAATAACGAGATGATTAGGGATCATTTGATAGGCGGGGTAAAATCCGAAACGTTACAACGTGAACTTCTGAAGCAGACTCTGGATTTGAAGACTACGACATCATTAGCTTTGTCTTTAGAATCTGCTGAAATTGATCAAGAAGTGATTCGTTCCCATTCAAAGAGTGTAAATTATGTTGCTCACAAACCGAAGAAAGCTTAAACAAAACTCAAGTTTAGTAAAGACTTAATCTGCTATTGTTGCGGAAAAAACGAGCACGTGTAAATACGATGCAAATTTGTGGCCGCTGTAATATTCAAGTACATTTAAAAACCGTATGTCGTAAAAGTAGTAGCAGTAAAAGTTCTAAAACTGCAGAATACTCAAAACCAAGCTCGAGTTCAAATTTTAAGGCTAGGCCCAAAAGCAAACTGAAATACAGTTATAAAAAGAAAGTCCATAGGGTTGAACGTGAAACTGACAGTGAGTCAGATAATGAGCCCGAAAATTCTGAGTCTGCTTCGGCAAGTGAGTACGAGTCGGAAGAAGATTATTGTCTGCAAAATAACACGGTAGGGCTGTCCGAGGCTGCAGAGCAATTTTCAATTCCTGTCATGACAAATAAAATCGTGATAGTTGTGAATTCCTTAAAAATCCATAAATGGATTATGCCTATCTGCCTTAATGGAATTAAGCTCAACATGGAACTTGATTCCGGGGCAGATGCTACAATAATACCTATTGAGTGGCACGAAAAATATTTTTCGGATTGTCCTTTAATGCTCAGTCCGTATTCCATCCACTCATACACCGAAGGGACTGAGAAAACGATTTACACAGCAAGTCTCAAGGTTAACGTTAACGGTCAAACTGAATACTTGGATGCACTAGTTTCAAAAATGTATAAACCTGCATTAATTGGGAAAGATTGGCTTTCAATCTTTAGAATTAACTTTGAACCATACTATGATTTGCAAACTAAAGTTAAAAGAGTCAAACACGTTAAAGCGAAGATTCCACCAGTTGACACTGATGCAATAGTTAAAGGTTTTCCCGAACTTTTCAGTGAGGGTATGGGTAAATTCAAAAACTTCAAAGCCAAGATTCAGTTGAAGGCCGACGCAAAACCTGTGTATAGTCGAGTTCACCCTGTTCCTTTGGCATTAAAACAAAAAGTTAATCAGGAAATCGAGCGCCTGGTTAGCTTAGGAATTCTAGAGCCAGTGGCAACCTCAGAATGGTCGATCCCGATAGTGATTGTGCATAAAGCGGATGGCAGCATTCGAATTATCGGCGATTACAAAACCATCGTAAATCCACAATTGGAGGTGGACTATTATCCGGTTCCCACAGCTGCTGAATTATTCAGTGAATTAGCAGGTAGTGACAGATTTAGCCTTATCGATCTTAAGGATGCCTTTTTACAAATTGAATTAGATCCTGAGTCGCAGGCAGCATTAACAATAAACACTCCCCTGGGTCTTTTTCGCTGGCTTCGTGTACCTCTGGGCCTTGGGTCCAGTCCTGGAATTTTCCAGAGGGTCATGACGCAAATCACGAGTAAAATCCCCAAATGTTCACCATTTTATGATGACATCCTCGTGAGCGAGAAGGGGGAAAAGCATGACGAATCTTTGAATCAGCTGCTAACTGCTCTACAGGATGCAGGGGCTAAGCTTAGGATCGAAAAGTGTAAGCTGTCGCAACCTGAACTAAAATATTTAGGTCATATGTTAAATGCTGAAGGCCTGCACACACTCCCTGAGGTGGTTGAAGCAGTCACAAATGCACCGAATCCAACTTGTATTCAAGAACTGCAGAGTTTCTTAGGATTCATGAATCATTACTCAAAATATTTGCCTAACCTGGCTCATGTTCTTTCCCCTGTTACCTGGTTGTTAAGCCCTAAAGTAAAGTGGACATGGGGGACTGAATGTGACCAAGCTGTTGGCAAAGTAAAAGAATTATTTGTCAAATCCAAAGTTTTGGTACATTACAACCCAAAATTAAAGCTTTAACTGGTTTGTGACGGCTCACCCTATGGGGTGGGGACGTGCCTGATGCATGTCATGCCTAATGGCGAATCGCGCCCAATAGCTTTCGCTTCATGGAAGCTAACTAAAACCGAACAAGGCTACAGTCATTTCGATCGTGAAGCTCTCAGCGTGGCTTGGGGAGTTAAACGGTTCCATGAATACGTTTACGGTCAGAAGTTTATATTACAGTCTGATCAAAAGGCTTTAATATGGATTTATGGCCCTAAAAAAGGTATACCACAGATGGCAGCAGCACGTGTGCAGCGTTGGGCGGTTATGCTTAACGCTTATGATTATGACTTTCAACATATACCCGGCAAGCAGAATTTAAAGAGTTTGAAGAGGCTGAAGAACAGTACAATGTACTAGCGTTGAAAACCATCTCCAACTTACCAGTGCTAAACGAAGCTTTGGTTATGGAAAGCAAGCGTGACAAACTATTGTCTAAAGTATACCGTTACGTTAATCGTGGCTGGCCTGAAGTGTGTGATAATCCTGACATGCAGCCGTACTTCACACGCCGCAATGAAATCTCGATTGAAGGTGACACACTGTTTGGGGATTCAGAATCGTCGTGCCGACAGCTTTAAGACGTCAAGTTTTGAAAGATTTACACAGCTCACACCTTGGTATTGTTAAATTAAAGAGCTTGGCTAGGTCTAAAGTGTGGTGGCCTTCTATTGACGCAGATATTGAAAACAAAGTTAAATCCTGTTCTAATTGTCAAGAATTTAAGGATACTCAATCTGCAGGGCCCAAGCGTACCTGTGAGTATCCGCAAAAGCCAAATTCTTGATATCACGCTGATTTCTTAGGACCGTTGGACAATTTCATGTTTCTAATCCTAGTGGATGCACACAGTAAAATTCCGTTTGTGTATAAAATGAAAACAACCACTTCAGCTAAAGTTGTTGATATTCTGAAAATCACATTGCAGAATACGGGCTGATGGATTCCTTAGTTAGTGACAATGGCCCTCAGTGGACCTCTCAAGAGTTTAAATCATGGTTAACAATTAATGGAATCCAACATCTATCAGGCCCAACTTTCGCGCCGTGGGTTAACGGATTGGCAGAAATTTATGTCCAAAATTTTAAACGTGTCTACAAAGCTGTTCGGCGAGACGGACCGTCAATCCAGGAAAGTATAAATGCGTACTTGTTATCGTCACGAATCACAATAAGTTCTACCACCCAAGCTACACCTGGTAAATTATTCTTCAGCCGTGAGTTAAAATCCAGATTGGATTTGCTATATCCCGACCCTGTGTCCGTTGTAAAAAGAAACCAACAAAAACAGATTAAAACCACCCAACATTGTGCGTCCGTAAACTATCAAGTTGGCGATAAAATCTGGTATCGTGACTATAGCAAAACTAACCCTAAGCTATGGTCGAGGGGGTCTATCAAGAAGAAGCTATCTCATTTGATTTACAGTGTACTTACTGAAGAGCTTGTTGAAGTGCGTAAGCACAGAGACCAGTTGCGGCCCAGAATTAATCCAGTTGATGCCGTAGAATTATCTCAAAATGCACAAAGTCCGGCGAATAATTCTGCCAATTGTGGCATGAATAATAAATGCTGTAATTCGAAAGAACACGTAGTTTCAAAGAAGCCGTATTCTGTTGGTACCTCACGTCACGATCAGGTGATTCACGAGCATTCAAATTGTCGGCGGCAGTCAGTGGGCCAATCACGGCTTTCCACCGTTGCCAGGCAGGGAGCTACACCAATCAAAAGCCCCTCACCTGACAATTTACGAATTGCGACACCAGGTGTCAGCACAATCCAGTCGAAATCACCCCACACACAGCCAGTGGGCGAGTCCGATGACGTCACTGTTCCCGGTGAGCTAGCCATGTCGCAAAACTTCAACGCCTCCCAGCGAGACATTGGAGCGACAGGTGGCCTGGAGCCTCCTTTACTTATAAAGCAGTCTCCTGCAAAGCCATCGGAGCCCGCTAAGGTGAAAAGCCAACACAGAAAGCGTAAGGTTACACTATTTTCACCACGTGCAGATGATGCAGTGCAGCCTCCAATAGTATCAGGTCATCCGAAGCGAACTAAACGAGCTCCAGACAAGCTCAATATTTAATAAATCGTAGGCTAATATGAGTGTTCGTAATCCGTTCTACGTCAGCCCGATTGGGGGTTGTATTTTAACTTGTGCGATGCTCGCAACCTGTGTTTGGAATAATTATTAATCGTGCAAGGGATTGACCTTGTAAATTTTTATTGTGCCTATGGTTGGCAACATGTTGTGTTTTCAGGTTATTCGTGAGGAAAATTGATTCCTCGGTTTTAAAACATGTTTCTTTTATTTTTCATGTAAATATTTCCTTCACGACCGGACAACTGCTTTGGAAGCTGAAACAGCCTCCGGCATGAGCTAACTCATCTGTAGCTAACTAACAGATGTACTCAGCAGCCACATGTATGCAACTAATCAACTCCGTTGTAAGCAGCAGTTGTTGTAATAACCAAAAGCCGAAAAAGAGGGAAACACTACCGAAATTTATTCGAAATTATCAACCACAAGCCAGATTTGAAATAATAAAGTCAGATGGATTTCGTGGTGCCAGTTTTTCAAGCATCATTAAAAATTTCAGATATTTTGTTGAGTTAAGGGGGGGGGTTAAATGCGGGCCTACTAGGCTAAGGATTTCTAGGGATAATTTTGGGCCTAACTAGGACTTTTACTTTTCCATCATGGTGTAAGTTGATCGATTTTGAGAAATTAGTGGTTAACTAACATCTGACTTTCTTTCAGTAGCTTTTCTGGTGGATTTTGGTTGGTGTGAGTATGCCCCGCTGCAAACCTAATTCCTCCTTAGCACCTAAGTAGAATAAGGGCCGAGGATAACGTAGCCCCGCTGTATTAGCTTAGCAAGATAACAGCTACCCCCTCGAAGGGCAACCTATGTAGGAGTCTGCCTAGTACGTAAGTCCCACCCAAACCCCAACCTAACTTTATTCAGTCTAATAGCTTTCTCACTGCCATTTCCGGACACCATGACTGCATACACTGGAAGATCCAAGATCAAGGTATACCAGCCCACGAAGCCCATCAAGGTCGGCTTTGAATACTTCACTCTCTGCGACCCGTTCGACGGTTACATCCTCGACGACGAGGCACACATTGGAAAAAAAGCGCCACATGGCTATTGACCCCGCCAAGGAACTCTAGAACAACAAAATGGCTCACACAACGATCTACACCGCGCGCCACTACCTCAATCAGGGTTACACCATCGTCTGCGACAACCGCTTCACTTCGGCACTACTGTTTCAGGTACTCTACGCCAAGCTAGGAACCTTCGGATGCGGGAGCCTACGCACCAATGCTGCCGGAATGCCATACGAGTTCACGGAAGAGTTGCGCAGATTCAAAAGGAACACAAACGTGGCGACAGTATCCTGCGTCAGAGCGGCCGGCTACTGCTGAGCACCTGGTGTGACACCAAGGCCGTCCCTCTACTCAGAACCCACGTGGATCCGGGAAAATGTACCGTCGGAAGACTCATCGGGGGCTAGAAACACCTAGTCGCTTGCCCACCGGCAGCCACAACTTACACAGAATACATGAAAGGCGTGGACATGGCCAATCACCTCATCTCCTCGTTCTACGTCGGCAGGAGGTCGATTAGATGCCACCGCTACCTTTTCTTCCAAAAACTCAACCAGATTCTCGTCAACGCCAGGCTCAACATGGTCATGGTCTGCGGCCTCGATAACACCGGCAAACGCTTCCAGCTGACTTACCGAAGATCGCTGGCCAACCAACTCATTAATCGATGTAAAGTGGATTTAACATTTTATTTTTTTTGGAATGAACGTAAGCGTTAATTTTTTTGTGTTTATAAGTTTCGATGTTGGTTTTGGTGTGGCAACGACGCTAGTTTCGGTTTTGGAAATTGGTTTCTGTTTCGAGTTGGCTATGGCGTTTGCTGTTTCCGGTCGTCGGTGTATGGTGGCGCTGGGATCGTTTTTTTCGACGCTGGATAGTGTAGCATGGTCGAACGCGACAGTTGGAAAATAGGCACTGTTTGTGCGTGAAGCATCTTTGGTCGTAATGTGAAAAAAAAATTTTTCATTGTCAGATATAGTTGGGTCGAGAGGTGGCCAATGTTGACTTCGACTTTCCCGGTCCGGTAATTCAATAGCTGTTGTTCGCCGACATGACAGAAATGCGAGTGAGGGAAAAGAACGGACTATAAATGACGCCATTACGTACGAAGATGTTTTCATTCCAAAGTTTTCGTCGAAGAAATATATCAGTCGTCGGAGCCGTAATATAGTCAAAGTGCATGAAGAACATGCCGCTCACCACAGTTAGAGACGCTGGAGTTTTCTTTACGAGAGAGATGTCCAGGCGAAAAATAATGGGACTGTTACTTCGGTACAACTCTGTGCGTGATAAAGCCGCCTTGGAGATTCTGAACAACCACGTGCTGACGGAAGGCGAGGCCCGGTATCGTCCTGAACTTTGACCGCCATTGCGAAGAAAAACTTCTAAGCTGCATTTCTACTGTATGGTCCATGAGTAAACCGGAGACTGACGCAATGTCTCAAAAATAACTTGAAATCACGAAAACTTAACACGCCATAACGCCAGCCAACTAATCGAAACTATTTACTTGTGTACACTTGTTAGTAGTGTTGTGATTTAATTTATTTTTATGTGTAATAATTAGAGAGCATTTCCTAATACGTGGGAAAAGGAATGAATTCATTAAATTAATAAAGGGCTTTAATCTCCATAAAATATAGATATAATCCGGGGATCAAAGAAGCTGTGCTTCTTAAGGGAATTTTTTTAGGATGGATAAATTTTGCTCAGCCCGTAGGAATATAATTAACGGAAAGTTACATTATTGGAATTTGAGAGAAATAAGAGGCTGAATGTATTTTGCGAAATATCAATTTATCTATTAAGAGGGAAATAAGACAAGTGTTGTCCCCCCTTTTTGTTGGAGAAGAAATAGCTTATTTATATTGTTGAAATGCTTATAGGTGAAAATTATTTTGATTTGCCTACCAAATAATGAATTGCCAAAACGGGTCGGAACTGGATTTCGACTTTAGCTATTTTATAGCTTTGGGTGTAGCCTCATACGGGCGAAATTAACGAAACTAACACGTTAGGAATTATCGAAATAAATGTTTATATTTTTGTTACATAATTCTACTTGTGGAACTGATTCCTGTGTCTCACCTAAAATAAGATTGAACCCGGGAGGGAGGAAATATTTTTCTTTACGATAACATTCGAATTAAGCTTGGACGAAGTGAATTTTCGGTGTTACACTGGGGGCCTGTAGTCCGGTTATTTTGAATTTAGATCTGAATTTCAAAAATAGTAGCGTAATTCTTTTGCGAATTTTGGAATTTACTTGAAATTAAATGTTTTGAATTAGAAATTAGATTTAAAGCTTTCAAATCAAACATTTTTGGATTAAATATAGGCCTATTTTGGGTATGGTACTTTTCAAAAACTCCAGAATTTTTCTTGAGACCAGGAATTTGTTCTTTGTGAAAGTATTTGAATATGCAGTGTGCATTAAGATTGCGCAACATGTGGTTTTTGCTCTTACTAGTGTAAATGTTGACAGATGGTCGTACCCCTTCAGGTTCTCCTTTAGGTAACCCTTTGTTGCAAAATTTAAATTTGCCAGTTAATATCCCAATATTGGTACATCAGCAAAGTAGGCAAAGTAAGGTGCCGGTCCCACCATTTGGTATTAGTCAAGGTAATAATACAGGGAATGTGCCTCAGTCCTCACAAAGTACGGCTCATGCCGCGAATGTCCAAAACCAAACAATTCAAGTTGATTTGGCTGAGTACATGCGACTTCTTACTATTGAAGCCAATATGCAAGCCACAATGGGTAGTCAGTCAATAAATGTTCCATTTGTGGGTGCTACTACGCAGCCACAATTTACTACGGTACAAACTAACACTGGCTCATGTAGTCAGCCTCCTCTTAACCCTAGTTCACGTTTAAGTAGTCAGCCACCTCTTAATCCCTGTTCAGGTTCAGGTAGTCAGCAGCCTAACTTAAGTTTAGGGAATCAACAAACTAGTTTATTTGGTCAACAATCTAGTTTAGGTAATATTAGTAGTGCTCAACCTAATGTAAATTATCCGGGTGTACGTGGACTTACTCAAACTCAACCCACTATGGGTTATAGTAATGTTCAGGCACTTCCATCAATATGGACTCCTAAGTTTGAGGTGAAGCCATTTGAAGGGGATCCTGTGGGACCTGGTCCTAGGGAATTTTTGCTTAGGGCGAACGACTTCAAGTAGGAAGGGGTATCCCCGAGCACATTTTCCTGACGAACTGGCTTCTACACTTTTGACAGGTATGGCATTACAGTGGTTTATGGCTTGCCCACCTCCACTGTCATGGCAACATTTCAAGATGAGTCTTATGGTTAGGTTTCAGGTGCGTAACCATGACGAAGTAGTTCTTGATAGGCTTACATCTAGAAGACATGTTGAAGGTGAATTAGTTGCAGACTATATCCATGATATGCAAATTCAGCAACTTTCGTATGCTATGCCAGAGTATGAACAAGTGCGTCTGGTTCAAAATAACATGGGCACTGCATTAAAACATATGTTAGGAACTAAATCTTACACCTCCTTGTTAGAATTAGCTGCTGATGCGCGTAAAATTGAGAGTTTGGGGCCGGCGGCACCTCAACAAGTAACATCACAACCTAAAATAGTTTCAGCACCTCAGTCTAGTAATACAGGGATCGTAGCTAATGGCACTAGGCCTAAGGATAACAGAAATGCAACCAAAACATGTTATAATTGTGGGGAGTTAGGTCATCTTTCATTTCAGTACAAGGTCCCTAGAAAGGTTAAAGGAGGGAGGAAGGTCAATTCAGTCAGTAGCAATGATTTGCCACCGACGGAAAACCAGGATTGAGCTCTGGGAAAGGGGCTGGTGGGGCTCATAAAGTAAATCCTCCAATAAACCAAAGTAACTTTAGAATTCCTCGTCCAGCCAGTATGGCTACCGTTCTCGTAAGGGTTGGTGGTAAAACGGTAATAGGCATCTGGGATGAAGCGGCACCTTATACTATAGTAGGTCTCGATTTCGTAGAAACCTTTCAGCTAGGGGGAATTAAATTAAATGAGCTAGAGGACTCTCTTGTGTCTGCGAATTCTGCACCTTTGCCTACTCATGGTTGGGCTATGGCAAAAATTGAGTTGCCAGGCAAAACTGTAGTCCACCCCGTAGATGTAGCAAAACAGTTAAATAACCAATGCTTGTTAGGTGGTGGCATCAAAGGTCTGTATGGTGTGATAGTTGATGGAACGGACGAGATGTGGCATTGGAAGGATATCCCTAACGTGCACTATCCTTACTATAAAACGGAACAAAAACAGACTTCAGTTAACTTTGTTAAATGTTTGGATCCAGCCATTAAGGAAAAGCTCTTAGCTGCTCTTTTGACTGAAGACCAACAAAAAAAGGTTTGGGGATATGTTGGAGGAATTTCCAGCGGTCTTTAATCCCGAACCTGGGTTAACTCACGTCTTAGAACATCATTTAGACACAGGTGATCATCAGCCAGTTTCATCTAGCCCATACTACCTTCGTCCTGAAAAGCGTGAAGCATTAGACGAAATCTTGAATGACATGATTCGTCGTGGCCAAATTATTCCGCATTCCGGTCCTTGGGCAGCCTCTGTCATCGTCCGCAAAAAGAAAGACGGCGGGTGAAGGATGATAGTGGATTACCGAAAAATTAATGAGATTACCAGAAAAGATAAATATCCTTTAAACAGGATAGATGAACTCCTGGATACCTTGGGACAGCCGAAGTTTATCACGGTTCTTGATTTGCAGAGCGGATATTGGCAAGTCCCCTTGAGCAAGTCGTCCCAAGACAAGGCTGCTTTTATGACACCAGCAGGTTTGTTTAAATCGACGGTGATGATGTTCGGTATGTGTAACAGTGGGGCGACGTTCTCTCGACTTATCAATCATCTTTTCATTGACATGAGGAAGGATGGGGTATTCGCATATCTCGATGATATCATAACAGCCTCGGCCGATTTTGATACTCATCTGAGGACGGTAAGAGAAGTCCTGTGACGGTTGCAGAAAGCTAACCTCACCATAAACGTGAAAAAGGTACAGATCGTTTACCAGAAACTAAGGTGTTGAGCCACATAGTTTCAGAAACTGGGAGTTGCCCTGATCCTAGTAAGGTGGATGCAGTCTTGAACTACCAGGGGCCTAAAACGGTGAAGCACGTTCGTCAATTCTTAGGATGTACATCGTGGTACAGGAGGTTCATAAAGGGGTTCTCTCATATTGCGGAACCGCTCAATCGTCTTCTGGATAAAGAAGGTCCGTTGGTCAGGAACGAAGCTTGTGAGAAGGGTTTTAAAGAACTTAAGGCCCTTATTACAAGTGCACCTGTTATGACGGCACCGGATTTTAGCCAGCCCTTTGTCATCCAGACGGATGCGAGTGCTGTAGGCATAGGAGCGGTCCTGTTGCAGGAGAAGGATGGTAAACTGGCTACCATCATGTATGCAAGCAGGGCTCTCTCAAAACAGGAGCGTAAATATTCGGCCGTGGAACGAGATTTTCTGGCTATCGTTTGGGCGATTGAAAAGATGTGGAGTGTTCAACATTTAAAGTGTTAACGGACCAGAAGTCGCTTCAATGGCTCAAAACAGCCAGAGATCCTACGGGGCGTCTGACAAGGTGGGCCATGCGTTTGCAGCAGTTTGATTTTTCTGTGGCTTATAACCCTGGAAAGATCAATCTTGTTGCGGACGCTTTGTCCAGAATTCCTGAAATGTCAGAAACTTCAGTCAACGCTGTACTGCGCGAAATAGAAGCGCCATCTTTGCAGCAGGTGAAGGAGGCCCAGTTGCGTGATCAGACTCTCAGTCTTCTCATCAAATGTTTGAGGGCAGAGATGAACCCCCCCTCGAATAAACTGGGTAAGAAGGTGGCGTCTCTTATGCGTTACAGTGTGCTGAAGGATGATGTAGTCTGCAGAAAGTTTCAAACAACTGCAGGTGTAGAGTCATACTGCATCATTGCTCCTAAAGAGTGGCGTAGCAAAATTATGGCAGCCTACCACGATTCTCTCGCGGGAGGTCACCTGGGAGCGGCAAAGACCTTGGCGAAGATCAGATCGACTTACACTTGGGTTGGCATGAGTAGGGATGTTGCAAGGTACGTACGTGCATGCCATCAATGCCAATTGCACAAATCCGAAACTGCCCCCCCTCGTGGGTTTATGATGTCGCCAAGGCATTAGCCTCAACCGGGAGACACTCTCGCGATCGATCTGGCTGGTCCCTATCCCAAAAGCAAGTCAGGGAAGCAATACATGCTCATAGTAGTCGATTATTTGACGAAATGGCCTTAATTGTTCGCCATCAAGAATGCTACAGCTCAAACAGTTGCTCTTTGCTTAGTGAAGGAGGTTTTTCCTAGGTTTGGAATTCCGAGAACCATAGTGTCGGACCATGGCTGACAATTTGTTTCGAAGATTTTCAAAACTATGTGCAGTATGTTTGGGATAAGCGTAAGAATCCCTCAACCAAATCTTGCGGAGAGGACGATAAAAACGGTTAGAGGTATGATTACCACCAGCATAGTTGAATCTCACAAAGAGTGGGACTCGAACCTCCCTGCTATTAGTATGGCGTTGCGTTCAGCAACTTCCGAAAGTTCTGGGTCACACCAGCTTTTCTTACTCTAGGAAGAGAGCTGCGTCTTCCCTGTGACCTAACTGCTATGGAAGCAGAGCTAGCTAA
Source organism: Lithobius niger (assembly GCA_023313725.1). Taxonomy (NCBI): domain Eukaryota; kingdom Metazoa; phylum Arthropoda; class Chilopoda; order Lithobiomorpha; family Lithobiidae; genus Lithobius; species Lithobius niger. The sequence continues at coordinate 40,514 of JAHWFP010047239.1, read as the reverse complement.
GATGCCTAAAGCTAGTGATTGGGCTGTCACGCTGACTCAAAAGTTGAGAGCAGCCATTGATAAAGCTCAAGAGAATATTGCTGCTCAAGCAACACGACAAAAGCCATACTATGATGCAAAGCACAGAGACTTGTCTTTTGCTAAAGGTGACCTGGTTCTTAGGAAGGCCTATTTCCTCTCGGATAAAGAAAAGGGTTTTGCAAAGAAAATGGCACCACGATGGCAGGGGCCGTATATTGAACATGAGGTCTGTTCTCCAATTTTACATGAAGCTGAGTGATTGTGTAACAGGTAAAGTAGTGCAGGGGACATTTCATGTGAAAGAGTTGAAGCCGTATGTGGCGCCGTCAGTGCAGTCCGAGGATGATGTGGAGCAAGAGTCTGAGAACGAGTCATCCGAGGAATCTGAAGTGGATACCACCACTCGCAGGGTGTTGCGACCTCGCGGAGCGACTCAACATAAACTTCATTCGGCTCTTTTAACCCTCAAAAACAGAAAGTCGTGAGTGGGGGTCACTCATTGGTGGGTGGGGGAAGATGTGTAAAGTGGATTTAACATTTTATTTATTTTTGGAATGAACGTGAGCGTTAATTTTTTTGTGGTTATAAGTTTCGATGTTGGTTTTGGTGTGGCAACGACGCTAGTTTCGGTTTTGGAAATTGGTTTCTGTTTCGAGTTGGCTATGGCGTTTGCTGTTTCCGGTCGTCGGTGTGTGGTGGCGCTGGGATCGGTTTTTTCGACGCTGGATGGTGTAGCATGGTCGAACGCGACAGTTGGAAAATAGGCGTTGTTTGTGCGTGAAGCATCGTTGGTCGTAATGTGAAAAAAAAACTTTTCATTGTCCGATATAGTTGGGTCGAGAGGTGGCCAATCTTGACTTCGACTTTCCCGGTCCGGTAATTCAATAGCTGTTGTTCGCCGACATGACAGAAATGCGAGTGAGGGAAAAGACCGGACTATAAATGACGCCATTACGTACGAAGATGTTTTCATTCCAAAGTTTTCGGCGAAGAAATATATCAATCGTCGGAGCCGTAATATAGTCAAAGTGCATGAAGAAAATGCCGCTCACCACAGTTAGAGACGCTGGAGTTTTCTTTACGAGAGAAGAGATGTCCAGGCGAAAAATAATGGGACTGTTACTTCGGTACAACTCTGTGTGTGATAAAGCCGCCTTGGAGATTATTCTGAACGACCACGTGCTGACGGAAGGCGAGGCCCGGTATCGTCCTGAACTTTGACCGCCACTGCGAAGAAAAACTTCTAAGCTGCATTTCTACTGTATGGTCCGTGAGTAAACCGGAGACTGACGCAATGTCTCAAAAATAACTTGAAATCACGAAGAAAACTTAACACGCCATAACGCCAGCCAACTAATCGAAACTCTTACTTGTGTACACTTGTTAGTAGTGGTGTGATTTAATTTATTTTTATGTGTAATAATTTGAGAGCATTTCCTAATACGTGGGAAAAGGAATGAATTCATTAAATTAATAAAGGGCTCTCATCTCCATAAAATATAGATATAATCCAGGGATAAAAGAAGGTGTGCTTCTTACGGGATTATTTTTAGGATAGATAAATTTTGCTCAGCCCGTAGGAATATAATTAACGGAAAGTTACATTATTGGAATTTGAGAGAAATAAGAGGCTGAATGTATTTTGCGAAATATAGATTTATCTATTAAGAGGGAAATAAGACAAGTGTTGTCCCCCCTTTTTGTTGGACAAGAAATAGCTTACCATTTAAGGGTAAAAAAAAAAGCCAAACCCTTTCTCGTTGCGGGGTCTGGCACTATCTGGACTTATCCAAATTCTTCGGGTATT